>JAJIBD010022230.1:0-146623 GCA_021461705.1 Cryptotis parvus | reverse complement strand
GTGGTGGTGGTGGTCTCTGTCTCCATAACAAGAGGGAGTTGGGGAAAGATTTCTGTTCCTCTCAGGCCACTGAAAGCTCCTAAAGAGTTGCAGGTGCCCACAGGAAATATCTGGATCGTCCCATAGCATCTTTTACTAAATAAACTGTCAAGTAGCACAACTAAGTTCCTTTACAAAGTCAACAGATATAAACAGATTAAACAGTAACAGAGAGTGTTGCAGGACTCCTAAGGGCCGCTGCATCTGCTCTGGATTGCCTCCCGCAGATCACTCCGTAGATAAGGGGGTAGTCTAAATGTGGCAGTTTATCTGACCATGTATGCTGTACTAGCTGGTATAAATATTCTCCCATGCTATCACAATCATCGTGGGACTAGCTAGATCTTACCAGCATATTAGCCTGGCCACGTAAGGACACCTAAGTAATTAGACCAGAGAGAAATGCTGTTTGCTTCCAAACAAACAAGCATGGCTCCCTGATAAAATATAAAACTACAATGAAGTAGAGGAGACTTGTGAAGGCTTGGAGAAATATTTAACTGGCATTGGTGTTGATCTTTGGTACAGTGACATGCCATCTCAGAAACCCCCTTCTCTACATTTCAAAGGCATTCCGGCTCAAAACATTAGCACAGTAAAGGCCCTAGGTGAGATGCAGGGAGGGACTACCTAAAGGCATTGGACCCTCCCTGCTTTCCATAACAATGGGAGGAAGGTCTGAGTTGCTGGGGGGTATAAACTAGCCGGTTCCCGCTCTCCCAGGCTTCTTCTTCCCAGTGGGATTTCGCCTTGTGAGCGATTATTCCCCTTGGAAGTTTCACACGTGGTGGTTGCCATCTTGGCCTACACGTGGCTGGGGTTCTAGCCTGGAATCCTAAGCATCGGGTTTTTCCTTTTTGCTGATTTGTATGCCTGAACCTGTGATAAGTAAAGTCTTTTAAAACCTCATCGGATCCCTGAGTGCTCATCCATTCCTCGCCGGCCCGGAGGTAGAAGGGAACTTCGCTTCCCGGCACTGTCGGGGACCCCCCGGAGCGCCCCGACATTTGGCGTCCCTGGTGTAGGCACCACGAACATCGTCTGGTCTAATTATCATCGGACAGAGATCATCTGCCTCCGAACCGTGAGTAAAATGATGGATATCTCATGGTATAGATACATTGTATCTTTTATTGGCTCGGAACCATACATAGCCCAGTCTATAAAGTTCCTTTCTGAGAACTACTCTATCTTTTCACAAATCATCTGGGTCCTTGCGATTTTTAAACTGTACCTTTGCGTAAGGACAATGTTTAATAGAGAGAGGGAGGAAAGTAATAAATTGAATGCAATCTTAAGGGACGAGATTTACTCAGCGATTGAAGAAATAAGTGAGGATCATAAAGCTACAGGTAGACTGGTCTTAAAGCTTGAGGACAGAATTATTAAACAGAGTTTAAAATTTGAAAAGAAATTAGAAGAACAGGAAAGTAAAATTATTAACCAGATTTTAAAATTTGAGGAAAAATTAGAAGAACAGGATTTAAAATTCAAGGAAAAATTAGAAGAACAGGATTTAAAATTCAAGGAAAAAATTAGAAGAACAGGATTTAAAATTCAAGGAAAAATTAGAAGAACAGGAAAGTAAAATTATTAAACAGGATTTAAAATTTGAAGTAAAGTTTGAAGAGCAGAAGAAGGATATCGATAAAATCAGCATTATCTTAGAGGAAGAAATTGACAGACAGAGAGATAGAATAGATGGACAGAAAGAGGAGGTTTGGAAGTTACACATAAGATTGAAAGAACAAAAGGAAGAAACATATAGGAAACTTGAAAACTTAAACCAAGAAATGGATGTGTTACGCAGGGAGATTTCTGATTTCATAACTTATCAATCAGGACCTAGCGCATACCCAATACTGAGGCGTGAACCAACTAAAAGCCGTTCACAAACACGCCCCAAAACTGTAGACTTGAAAAAGGTGTATACATTCCCAGCAAAAAAAATTTAAAAAGAATTCTAATGTGGCTGATAACTTAGAGGAGGAACAGGAAAACCCAGAGGAGGCAAATTCCCAAGCTGAAAATCTCCCCAGAGTTAATACCCTCAATGGGGTAGATGTTCCTCTGCCAGATACTACAAGCTCTGATGAGGAAGAAGGGGAGAAACAGATTAGCTCGAGTCAAAGAGCAAAGCCCAGCAATCTTTCTCATGACCAATCTAAAGATAAAGTAAAACCGATTCATGAAGACTTAAAAATTGAGGCAATAACCCCGTTTAGGAAGGCTTTGCGACAGGTTTGGAATATCAAGTCCTTATACTTTAAAATATTTAGCTGATTGGAGCGAAAGTAGTCAGTGGGTATTGGGAGACTTTGAAACGGTAGCCGATACTTGTCTAAACAAATCACAGTACATGCAATGGCATATGTGGTATGCAGATGGAGTTAACCAGAATATTGACACTTTAAGAGAAAAGGAATCAGGCCATACTATAACTTTTGCTATGCTAAAAGGTGAAGGTGAATGGAAAAACAAAGCAAAACAAGCGACATTACCTGAACCTATTTTAAAATTCGTTCGGGAGACAGCATTAAAGGCGTGGGAAAGAGTAGGTTCCGACCCAGAATTTCTAGGTAGCTATACAAAAATTTACCAGGGTCGTGATGAACCATACTTTGATTTTGTTGGGAGATTATGTGAAACAATCCAAAGACAGGTTCAAGACCCAACCACTCAAGAAATCCTAAAACTAAACTTAGCATATGAGAATGCTAATCAAAAATGTCGAGCATTACTATATGGTATTAGGGAAAAGGCTGACCTCATGGGGTATCTAAAGGCCTGTAGAAATGTCGGTTTAACCTCCCATAAAACACAGGATGATATAGAGGCTTATCCCATACAGCAGGAGGATCAGGAGAGGGATGAAATGTCAGACAGCTCTAGGGAGAGAAACAAGTCAGACAGCTCTAGGGAGAGAAACAAGTCAGACAGCTCTAGGGGGAGAAGCAATAAATTTCAAAGGATAAAAAATAATCGGAGAAACTATTCTAATAATCGCAGCTCCACCCCTCGAAGGGCCCCACCTGGACCATGCCCAAGGTGCAGAAAAGGAAAACATTGGGCCAGAGACTGTCGGTCTTGGAGGCGAAGTCAGCCTCAGGCTTCATCTGGACAGATAACCTGCTTTATCTGCGGAAAGAAGGGACACACCCGTAGAGATTGCCCATCTTCTACAATTATCAATACAGGGCAACATTCTAATAATCCCTTTATAGGAAATGTTACATGGGCCCCCTCCCAGGTTCCACAAGCTCCGCAGGCTCAAATAACATCTATGCCTCCCCTAATGCGGGAAACTGGGTGGGGGCCAGCCCCAGGCCCAGCTGAATCCAGGGGCACTCTCCTTCATTCCACCTGCCCAATATCCTCCGAATCAGAATCCACAGAATTACAGTCAATAAATGCTCTCTGGCCTACCCCATCAGGCAGTGGCAGTCTCGACATTCTCTGCCCCAAGACTGTCACAATATACCCAAGTCAAGACCCCTACATGCTAAAAACAGGGATAAAAGGACCTGCTCCCCAGGTAGTATGGGTTTAATTCAGGGGAGCGATTGGCTGAAATTTAAAGGGAATTATGGTGCATTTCGGACTTCTGGATCCTGAATCTCATGGAGAGATAATACTGTCAATATCTGTGCCAACTAAATGGACTTTTTAAAAAAGGGGAACCACTTGCTAAACTATTATTATTTTTTGAGGATCCGCGTAGTCAGTCCGAACACCCTACAGCTGGTGGCTTAAACAGTACCAACCATTCTGCCAACTTCATTGTTGGTTATGCAGCCACACAGAACCAAGCCCACCAGCCACCTGCTAACTATCTAGTTGGGTACACTGCCAGAATTTCTCAGGCCAAGCGGCCGGTTATACCCATCGAAATTTATAAAAGGAAATTCAAAGGCATGTTGGATACAGGGGCAGACATATCCATAATCTCCACCAAGTATTGGCCCTCTAACTGGGCCCTAAAGAAAGTGTCCCATAGCCTGAGCGGGGTAGGCAATATCTCCTCCTCTCTTCTCCGACAGAGTGCCAGGTGGCTGCCGTGTATTGGCCCTGAAGGGAATGTAGCCATGGTCCAGCCTTATATAGCCCCTATGCCTTTAACTTTATGGGGTCGAGACATGCTGGAGCAGTGGGGGGCAGTAATCCACATACCTCGTCCAATTCCCCGTCGAGCACCAATTCCAGCTCTCCATAATAAGCCTAACACCGGGAGTAACCCTTTTTAATTGGGGCCGCTGTGGTTAGCGCCCACTACCTATCCGCATTCAGTGGAAGTCTGACAAACCTATATGGACACCACAGTGGCCCCTCAATACCAAAAAGTTAGAGGCGCTAACAAATCTAGTGGAAGAACAGCTGAAATTAGGACATATTGAGGAAACGTTTTCAGAATGGAATTCTCCTGTTTTTGTAATACAGAAAAAATCAGGCAAATGGCGTTTGCTGATTGACTTAAGGAATGTAAATTCTACTATGGTCCCCATGGGAGCCCTACAACCTGGGCTCCCCTCTCCAGCAGCTATTCCTAAGGATTGGCCGCTAATTATCATAGATTTAAAAGACTGCTTTTACAGCATACCTATCCACCCAGATGATCGGAAAAGGTTTGCATTTTCAGTCCCTTCCATTAATCATAAAGGTCCTTTACGTAGGTTTCAGTGGACAGTATTGCCCCAAGGAATGACTAATTCACCTACGATGTGTCAACACTTTGTTGATGAGGTTTTGCGACCCATTCGTGCTAAATTTCCTGGTGCATACATCATCCACTACATGGATGATATCCTGCTAGCTTGTGATAATTCCAGAGATCTCCAGAATTTATATAATGATGTAATGACAGTTTTACCAGAGGCTGGCTTACAAGTAGCTCCGGAGAAAATCCAGATGCAGCCTCCATATGAATATTTGGGCTATGCTCTTGACCGCACTACAGTGCGTCCTCAAAAGATCTCCATTAGTCAGAAAAGGCTCAAAACCTTGAATGATTTTCAAAAACTGCTGGGGGATATCAACTGGGTGCGCCCCCCCCCTTGGTATTCCTAACTGTGAACTCAGTAACCTGTTCCACACCCTTGAAGGTGATCCTGCTCTAAATAGCCCAAGGCAGCTAACTCCTAAAGCTCAGAAGGAATTAGATTTTTTCATGAATCGGCTTCAAAAATCTTACCTCTCCAGATTTAATCCCGGAGAAAAGGTATGGTTCTTGGTCTTCAACACTCCCGAGTCTCCAACTGCTGCTATAGCCCAATTATCTGGACCGTTAGAATGGGTCTACTTACATAACAAGCAGAATCGTACTGCTACACCTTACCTTGAGATGATAGCTAACCTTATAATTAAGGGAAGATCAAGAACCCAAGTATTACTTGGACATGATCCCCATGTAATTGTACTACCTGACCCTAAAAAAGAAATTGAAGCTGTTTTACCACTCAGTGAAATCCTTCAGAGAGCTTTAGCAGATTTTTCAGGAGAAATATCTTATCATTACCCAGCTGGAAAAACCTGGGAATTTCTGAAAAGGACACCTTTTATAATTTCCACCATTGTCCGCTCCTCTCCCATTCCTGATGCTCCAGTGTATTATATTGATGGCTCCTCATCAGGAAGGGGTGGAATTACAGGTCCTTCGTTGACCACTACTGTGCATACAAATTATAAATCTGCCCAACAAGTGGAACTCGCCACCCTGATACATTTACTATCCCATATATCTGGCCCATGTAATGTGGTGAGTGATTCTGCATATGTAGTTGGTTTATTTCCTGGAATTGTCACTGCTTCTTTAAATGCCCATAATCCTATAATTCAGGAGCTGCTCCATAAACTACAAGATCTCCTCCGAAATAGAACATTCCCTATATACATCTCCCACATCCGTTCTCACAGCCGACTCCCCGGGCCAATGGTTCGAGGAAACGAAGCAGCAGATCTCTTGGCAGCACCAGTATTTAAATCAGCTGAGGAAGAGCACCAGACTCTACATACAAATGCCCGCCGCCTTCATGTACACCATGGCATCCCATGGAGACAAGCTAGACAAATTGTCCGCAACTGTCCTGTCTGTGCTCCTTTACATTGTACATCTCATGTAGCAGGAGCAAATCCTCGAGGTTTACAGACAAACCAATTGTGGCAGATGGATATAACTCATACTAACTTATTTCCCAACAAACCTTTCCTTCATGTGGTCATCGATACATATTCCCGGTTCATATGGGCTGTTCCTATGACGTCTGAAAGAGCTAAATCTGTTTGTTCATTTTTACTCCAGTGCTTCTCCGTCATGGGTATTCCCCATACCATAAAAACAGATAATGGTCCTGCTTACACCAGCAAAACCTTCAAATCCTTTTTGCGAGGAATGGCAGATCAAACATATTACAGGAATTCCATATAATCCACAAGGACAAGGAATAGTTGAACGTGCCCACAGAACACTTAAAACTCAGCTATTAAAGCAACGAAAAACAAGCATGCCTCCAATGGATTCTTTATCTTTAACATTATTTACCTTAAACTTCTTAAATATACCTCAAGGGAGATCCCTATACCGCGGCTGAACGTCACTTTCAAGAAGATATGCAAACTCAAAAAACAGTCAATTCACCTATCTGGGTGAAAATTGATGATAAATGGATTGCAGGTCACCTCCTCATTCGGGAAGAGGCTATGCTTTCATTTCTACAGACGATAACCCTGCCAAGAAACTCTGGGTCCCTCTGCGACTTGTTAAGACTAGAATCCTCCAAGAATCAGAAAACAATTAATTCTTTCCATATAAAGTCTTAAATTTTAAATTGCAAGTTGCTGTTTAAACTTCCTGGATTGGTTCCTTTTAATAATGATCTTGTTTTGCAGTCTGTGATCATGGTTCATGTCTAATATCTTGCCTTACAGCCTAAATATTTTCTTTCTTACAAAAAAAAAAAAAAAGGGTGGAAAAATGGGTGGACTCTGATCACAGTGCTCATTACAAAAATGTTTGCTAAATCAATAAAAAAATTGTTTTTCTAATGATTCTGTTCACAGGATGAGATATTCGAATCCAGTAAACCTGCGCTACAGTGCTCAATACTCCGAGACTCCTAAAACAGTGCTCGCTAAAAATTTAATAATTTGCAAAACTAATTTTTCCCAATGCTCTATTCACAGGAAAAGACACTTTCTCACCATCATTTGCCGGCTTTATATTTATGAAGCGCTTGACTCGTTACCATTTATCACCCTAAATGGGTCACATATACAGCTGTAAGATATTGATCGATCAAATGTATGTGTGCGTGTGTGTGCATGTGGTGGCCACCATTATGTTTGTGATTAATGTTGTGTCTATGTTATGTCTCAACTACTACCTTCTCAGTTTCTGACCACTACAAACCTCTATTACATTCATCAACTCCACTGCTGATCCACTAGATTTATCAATTTTAAAATCATCAATTCTCATACTTATTTCCCTGCTCCACCCATGTTGGAGCTTCTTTATATTCTTCTCTCCATCCCAGACTTGGATCCCTACAAAGCCTTAAAATCTCTACTTGTGATTAACCTCGAAAAGTGTTTTTGTCTCGCCTAAGCTACAGGTACAGTTACCGGTGCCAATGTTCCCTTGCTGAAGAAGCCCTGCAAGACGCCCACACCGATGTTCCAGACACCTGCTCCAGCGCTCAAGACTCCTGTTCCAGAGTTCAAGATATCACACCGATGTTCCGGGACACCTGCTCCAGCGCTCAAGACTCCTGTTCCAGAGTTCAAGATACCACACCGATGTTCCCGACACCTGTTCCAGCACTCAAGACTCCTGTTCCAGAATTCGAGATACTTGTTCCAGTGTTCCTGAGACCCAATCCAGTGTTCCTGACAATTCAACGAGTTCCTGATCGCTGCTCTCCAAAGACTCATACTCATATGATCACCGCTATTGCTGTTCCAGAAGTAGCCCCACAGACTTTGTTCCAGACACCCGACTTTACATAAAATATAGCAAATTGACTCTCACAAATTATGGACAATGCAAACTATAGTCCGTTATAATCAGACAGCTAAAAACACTTTATCTTGAACTTTGCTTTGGGTCCAAAAACAAGTTAGGATCCTAAAGTAACATGTATTATCATTTTGCAATTGGAATTGTTTTTTCTTATCTTAATTTTCTGTACATTACTAAATATTTCTTACCTTTTCAATTTTTATTAGTAAACTAATCAGGGGAGTTGTTGCAGGACTCCTAAGGGCCGCTGCATCTGCTCTGGATTGCCTCCCGCAGATCACTCCGTAGATAAGGGGGTAGTCTAAATGTGGCAGTTTATCTGACCATGTATGCTGTACTAGCTGGTATAAATATTCTCCCATGCTATCACAATCATCGTGGGACTAGCTAGATCTTACCAGCATATTAGCCTGGCCACGTAAGGACACCTAAGTAATTAGACCAGAGAGAAATGCTGTTTGCTTCCAAACAAACAAGCATGGCTCCCTGATAAAATATAAAACTACAATGAAGTAGAGGAGACTTGTGAAGGCTTGGAGAAATATTTAACTGGCATTGGTGTTGATCTTTGGTACAGTGACATGCCATCTCAGAAACCCCCTTCTCTACATTTCAAAGGCATTCCGGCTCAAAACATTAGCACAGTAAAGGCCCTAGGTGAGATGCAGGGAGGGACTACCTAAAGGCATTGGACCCTCCCTGCTTTCCATAACAATGGGAGGAAGGTCTGAGTTGCTGGGGGTATAAACTAGCCGGTTCCCGCTCTCCCAGGCTTCTTCTTCCCAGTGGGATTTCGCCTTGTGAGCGATTATTCCCCTTGGAAGTTTCACACGTGGTGGTTGCCATCTTGGCCTACACGTGGCTGGGGTTCTAGCCTGGAATCCTAAGCATCGGGTTTTTCCTTTTGCTGATTTGTATGCCTGAACCTGTGATAAGTAAAGTCTTTTAAAACCTCATCGGATCCCTGAGTGCTCATCCATTCCTCGCCGGCTCGGAGGTAGAAGGGAACTTCGCTTCCCGGCACTGTCGGGGACCCCGGAGGAGCGCCCGACAAGAGAGATTAGAATGATTTATCAAATAAAAAGAGGTCTGGAAGGGAAAATTTAAAAACATTGCAGGGAACAAGTGCCATTAAAAATACAAAGAACAATTTCATCAAGGAGGACAATTTTCTTTAAGTACTCAGGGCAATTTTCCACCTGTGCGTGTCTTCCTATAGTCATCATTTTCTGCAGCTTCTCAATTTCCTACACCATACTCAGTTGCCCACGCACATTAAGACACTTGCTCTTTTTTACATCTTGCATTAAGCATATATCTTTTGTTTTCACCTTCCTACATCTTGTATTAAGTCGATATCTATTGCTTTCATCCTTCCTACATCTTGCATTAAGCCTACATTCGTTGCTCTCATCCTTCTTTCATATTGTCTGGTGTTGGTACTCAATATAGAGACTTACATGAAATTCTTCCGATAATCTTAGAAGCAAACTTTGAAGAGTTTTAGAGCCGCTTATTCTGAGAATTGTAAATTGTTCATTTTCCCAAAAACCCTAACTTTAGAAGGCCTTGGTAAGGCAGTGTATTTCAGTATGTGTTACTATTTCAGCATATTTTCCCAGGGATTTTACACATCACTTGTGAAGAATAAATATTCACAGTGACTAACCTTGTTTTAATTAACACCAAAAGAAAATAATGGTGGTTGACGCTACTAGCTATTTTCAGGTTTTCTTTTTTTTTAACTGTGGCAGTTGCCTTTTTGAGGGCTGGGGGAAGAGTGGCTCCCTTTCATCCCCCTATTGCCCCTTTTTCCTCCCTCAGAACAAAACTGGCTCCTTGTTCAAAGCGGACAGGCACACTCAGGATACTCACATTTTGTTGTCATCAGCTTGTCAAGAGACTGGGCCCACTGCAAGACTTCCTCCAGAGTGAGGCTTTGAAAAGAAACAAAAGCCTTTCAACTATTCTCAACATTTTGCTGAGCTAAAATAGAAATATACTCCTCGAAAAACAGAATTAGGCTCTTGGGGTGGTATTGGATGGAAATTCATTTTCCGGTGCTCTCTGACATTTTATTTACTTTTCAGTAGTTTTAGAGGCCACACCTAGTGGTGGTGAGGGGGTGCTAATGCCACTCCACTGATGCTCGGCTAGGCTTGGCACGGGCGATTCAGCCTGTGATGATTTTATTTCTTTTTTTGCTTTTTGGGCCACAGTGGGCTATGCTCAAGGCTTATTCCTAGCTCTATAGTCAGGGATCACTCGTGGCAGGCATCAGAGGAGCAAATGCAGTGCTGGGGATTGAACCCAGGTTAGTTGCAGGCAAGACAAGTGCCCTATTTGCCAGTGCTATCTCTCCAAGCCCAGAGCTGCGTGCGATGCTCTGTGGTTTCCAGTGCTGGAATGGGGGGCAGCCGTTGATAAGCCACATTTCAGGCCTAACTGTCTGTATCACTGTATCACTGTCTTCCCATTCATCATCGATTTGCTCAAGCGGGCCCCAGTAACATCTCCATATGTCCTGTCTCATGCTAGTAGAGCCCAAGGCATCTGCTTGCCCCAGGAACATAAAGAGCCTCAATCCATTCGGAATGAGGTCTATAATTGTTACTGGTATTTGGCATATATATCAAATACAACACGGGTAGCTTGCCAGGCTCTGCCGTGCACACCTAACACACCCCTTAAACCATTTCCCTCATCTTTTACTTTTTCCATTTGGTGGGGTGGAGGCAAGTCTTCTTGGCAGTGCTTGGGCAGCTCAGGGGCTCCTTGTCTTTACTCACAGTTGAGTACAGCCAGAGGATCGCTGAGCTGCTATTATTTGCTAGGATTAAAAAAGTTAAGGATTTTAATTTCTATTTAATACTGTGACTAAAATATCATTTTACATTTGACTTAGGCAGTATATAAAGGCTATTGTGTCTTGAAAATAGCTGTGAAAGATACAGCTGTGAAAGAACAGATTTGTGTCTGTACCTTTTGTTGGACTCTGTGGGGTGGTTTGGTGACTATTCTTACATATAAGTCATCTCGTCAGGGTCAGAGAGAAAGTACAGGGGAAAAGCACTTGACTTGCATGCTGCCAACCCTGTTCTGATCCCTGGAAGAGCATATGGTCCCTGAACACAGCTAGAATATTCAATGGGGCAGATGCAGCTTCTGAACATACTAATTATGGACCAGAAACAGAGAAGTCATTTTATCATTTTTCCTTTAAAATATACCAATGTGGGGCAGGAGAGATAGTACAGTGGGTAGAGGTTTTGCTTTGCACACAGCTGACCTGGCTTTGATTCCTGGCACCCCATATGGTACTCTGAGCCTGCCAGGGTGTACCCCCAAACACAGAGCCAGGAGTAAGCCCTGACTGGCCTTAACACAAAACGAAAACAAAATAATATGTACAATGTGTTCATTATCATGAAGTTTATGATAAATTGTTAAAATTTTATTGTTTTTGCATTTCGGGATTACTCCTGGAAAGGACTCCAAGACCATATGATACTACTTGCAAAGCAAGTACCTGCCTTACCCACTATATTGTCTCTCCAACCCACTAAATTATTCATTTTCATGCTTTGATGTTGACATATAATAAAAGCAGAAATGGACTGAAGTGGGCACTGTCCGCTGACTAGACATGTTCTGGTTAGACCAACAATTAAGGGAAAGAATAGCCAATGCATTAGCAGGTACTTCATATAATGAAGATGAGTTAAAGAGGTTAGAAAATAGGCTACAAAGTGGAAACATGTTGAGTGCCCTAAAAGCAGATAAATATCTTGGGTTTTCTCCAAATACACATAGCTCTTACCAGTTTCAGATGAACTGTGTGCAATAGGATGGAGGCTTAACTGCTGCCCAGATGGTTTCACAAAGCATTTCCATGAAGCAGGGTCTGACTCAGGGCTCTTTTCTTTTATTGGAACTTTATAAAAACAGTAACCTAAAATAACCTTCTGGATCAGTGAGATGGACAGTGCTTGGCTAGGTATTCTGCATGCTTGTGGTTCCATCCATTCCCGTTTATAGCCAGAACCAACTCAGTAACGTGAGCAAGGGTGCTTTAAGTGTCTTGGATCATACTACAATTTGGTGGTGGTAACTGTTGACAAAACGTCCTTTGTTTCTTAGATTCATGAGATTCCTGGGCATACATCATAGTGCTGGGAGCTCTAATTGTACTGGGGAAATAGAGGAGGGCCACATGGACTAGGTGAGGTATTCTTGACCTGAGAAAATCAAATCAAATTGCTTGTTAACATCCATAGGCATTGCGTACTTTATTTTTGTGGTCACTGTTCTCATTCAGAAAAACAGTCTGTCGTTTGGTCATGGTGAGCTATAGAAGCAACTTACGGAATGTGGGAAGCATTGAATTATCACTTATGCTAGGGATGGTGTCAGGTGTTTTATAAATGATGAGGAGTTTGAAACATGAAAATCCTTTGCATAAAAGAATCTCATTTTAACTTAAACAGTATCAATGTTTTCAAATCTAAGAAAAGGTGTATGTTTCTAAAAAGTTAACTTGATAAAGTTTTAGATGTCAACCAAGCGTAGTGAAAGACAAACTTGATTTATGTAGCACACAAACCCAGTCTTTTGATGGAATTACTCCACTGTATTCCAAATGAGTATCATGTATAAATAAAGATTGTATGTTTGGAGCAAACATAGTCTTAACACTTAAATATATAACTATTTATCATGTGAAAAATACATTGTATTAGAGCCACAAAAGTTGAAATGTTACTTACTTTGAAGGGGGCTGCTTCGATTCATCTCTGCACCTCTTCCAAATCCAACAATTCCTCCTGCTCATTTTTCTAAAGAAATATAATATATACTTAGTATAATTTAGTCATTAAAAGAGAAACACATGTTAAAGGCCGTTTCTAAAAAACACACCAAGTTATAAACTATGAAAAAATCAGCATGGGGTTTTAAAGTGAATGGAATGTATCATTGGTGGCTGTGGGGAAGATCGAGAAGAAATGACTCATCCCATAAATATTTTACAGGAATATCAACACTCAGAATTAATGACGTTAGAACCCTTAGAACCTGTCTGGCCTCATCACATAATGGTGTTTAAAAAAATATAGCTTTCTGAGCAACGTCTGTCTATGTAGAGCCAATCAACAACAAATTATCCAATTTTTGTTTCCGTTTGTGTATTTCTTATTTTTAGAAAAAATATTGAATTGAAAGAAAGTTTTTCTCTTTGTAGTTACTGCAAAACAGTGTAGATAACCAAATAAAAATAAACCTCTTGAAGGATAAATTATTTTGCTTTTTGCTTTTGGTGCTTCTGTTTTTGGACCAATCCCAACAGTGCTCAGCACTTGCTTAGGTTTCTGTGCTCAGGGATCACCTCTGGAAGGGCTCAAGGAACCATACGGGTTGCCAAGAATCCAACCTGAGTCAGTCAACTACAAGGCACGTGCTGCCCTGACTGCTGTACTATAGCTCGGATCCTGGCAGCCTTTTTTTTTTAAAGTCTGTTTCAGTCAAAGCTTGAACCTTCATCATGCTCCATATTCTGGCTGCCAACAATTTAGTCCTATCACTCCTCTGCCCTCACTAGCTTGCAGTCAAATCTCATGTGACAGGTCTTTGATTCAGAGATAGCTGTGAATCCAGGCTGTTGGAGAACTCGTTGGTTTTATAGGGTTAGAGAACACTGTACAGTAACGTAGGAGACCTCGGGGAATGGTGCAAGAATGTGTAGAGTTGAGGAGGAGGGGCACCCGTCAGAGGTGAAGGGTCGTGCTCAGGAGCTAGCGGAGGAAGTGAGAAGAATGCAGACATTGCACGCATTCAAAGTGCAGTACTGCAGGCACTTAGAGGAAGCACTGAGACTTGAATGAGCCAATAGGAGAGCAGCAGATGGTAAGAATAGGCTGAAGTCAGCTGAGTGGTTAAACCTCACATTCCATCCATGTCATAGTTAGGCATCAGAAAATCACTGAAGGTTTTAAAATATGGAGAAGAGAGGGACATATTTAAAATTGGTTGTTTGAGTCGAATGGATTGTGAATATTTGAAATTGGTTGTGTGAGTCAGATGGATTGTGAGTGTCTGGGGAAATTAAGATCAGTTGGAAGGCAATGAAGGAGTCCAGAGGAAGGCTATCATAGCCCTAGGTAAAATAAATGATTAAATTTTTCAGAAAGGAATTGACTTTATTTTGGAGAAGGAACTCTGTAACTTGCTGATGTGTTGAATTTGGGATGTGAAGAAGGGAGGCAAGTTCAGCTAACCTCAAAGTAAAGGTAGGGAGTTTTCATAGAACATTTGTGTGGACCAAAAACATTCTCTCCAAACCAAAGTCCACAATGACATATCGTGTGGGATAAGGATGTGAACTAAGAGGTGATCACAGAGATCGCAGAGTGACCCAAAGTAGAGGTCTAAAAACTCATAAGAGTTCTGAGAGATATTAGAAGAAAAGAGACTCCCTGAAGGAAATCAGAAATGCATGCGATTCCAGAAGCTCAGGCAGGAATGGTTCCTCAAAGGGAAAGAGCAACTAACAGTGTTAAGAGTTGAGGAGTGAAAAGAGTTCTGGGTTGAGGAAATATGCTTCATATTTGTCAGTAAAAATAGTCATCAATTTGATAACTTTGGTCGGAGCAATGTCAGTGGAGGGGGCTTGGGGTGATAGTACAGGAGGGTAGGTGCTTGCTGGTCTTGTGTGTGGCTGACCCTGTTTGATCCTCATTTGATCCCCAGCATGAGATTGGGTCTTTCGAACACCGCTAGAGGCACTGTTGAGCAGAATCAGGAAGAGCCTTGAGAAATGGTGGGTATGATACCCCTCCTTTATGCCCCGAAATAACGGTCATGATTTTAGTGGAGCAGGAAGGATGGAAATTAGAGGGAAAAATAATCAAGAGACTCCTGAACAAACATGTGACTGTGAACTGTGCGTCTTCATCTCCCTGTCTCCCTCCCCAAGAATAGAATGGCATAGAGGCAGGACTATGCTATCTGATTAGTTTGCTTGGCATGTGTTCCTAAAATCTACAAAAAAGTGACACATGGTGGCTATGGGTGGAGGAAGAAGACATAGCAGAGGGAAACTCAATAGAGTTTCAGGTATCTATGAGAGAAGAAGGAGATAAAATTCAGGAAGGCTCACATTGGAGGAGAAGAAAGGCAGATAGCAGTTTGTATTTCTTGGAAAGGCTGGGAAAAGTGTTGGGCGGATCTAAGTTCACTTGCAGCTTTGGGGATAAGTACTTATAGGCACTGAGGACTGTTCAACCTAGTTATGTGTATGTGCCTCTGATGTGAGTAGAACAAGGAACAACGCCGTTATATAAACCTAATCAAAGATCAAAACTTAGGGCAATACTTACCAGCTAGTTTAAGTACAAAAGAGAGTGTATTATAAGGATACATTTATGTGAGCAGTTAGGTTCTCGGTGACCCTAGTAGTGGGCTCCCACTTGTAGGTAGTAGTGATTTGTTGATTCTTTACATATGATGGAAACGAAAACTTCCATAATCTTCATCTCTGCAATCACCTCTAGAAGTAGATTAATCAACGGCTCTCTGCTTATCATTTGTGTAGGAGGATAGCAAAGAACTTCCTTCCTTCATCTGACTTCTCTTTCAGATTAGCTAGTCACTCCTGTTCCCTACAGAGCCATAACTTCTTCCGACCTTTCATAATATAGTTTTATTATCTATTTTCTTCTTCATCTACTGGAGCTATGCAGCATACTCACTATGGTTCTTGTAACTCAGCCCACGTCTGTTTGCAAACATTAGTGGAGTGATTGAGAAAAACAGAACAGTCTTAGACTGCAACACCTTCTGTCAGAGACATGGTGGTGGTAATTTCCAGATCCACTAGAGTTAGGGATTTCCCACAGCTCTAGGCAGGTGACAATATATTAACATAATTGTCGGTTCGGAAGTCAAAGACACTTGTTTGAGTTCAGGCTCTTATTAAAGTTGGGCATCATAATTTAACTTTCAAATTCTTAGTTTCTTTTTCTCTAAAATGGAACTGTGAAGATGGGGAAAAATTCATGTATGCAAAAACTCTCTTCCAGTTCATCTAATCTTCTTTCTGGTACTTTGTCACTCAGGAACTATTTCCTAAACTCTTTTGTGCTATTTCCTAAACTATTTGGTACTATACATAGCCTATCTCATTGCATTCCTTCCTCTTTTAAAATTTCAATGCAGACCTCAGACATCATTGTAATTAACCTCATATATTCATTCTTCAAAATGCAGCCTTTCTCCTGAAAAACCCTCCTTCCTTCATTTTTGTTTTTGTAATGTGTTTATTTATTTTTTATACTCATGCATGTTAGTATGAAGCCTTCCAGCTTTGGAATGAGCTAGCTGGCTCTCATCAGGGATCTGGCTACATTGCGGCATCTGTATTTCACAGCTGGGATGGGGCTTCCAGAATGGAATTGTCCTTCCAGAAGCTCAAATACTGAACAAGACATACAGAAAGCTCAACAGGACTACCACCTTCCATACAATAATGCAACTTGTTTCCTTCACAGAGATGCCTTGTCTGGAGAAGCAAAGAGGCTGCGATTCACCCACATCCCTCTTGCCAGCCTGTGCTCCCCCAAGTGGGGCTCCTGCCATATGGTGGGAAGGATCCCCTTTTAAATTCCGGTAATGACTCTGTTTAGACAGAATGATTCAGAGGGAGGTTCTCTGCCCTAAGTGACAGAGTAGTTGGGTGACAGTGGAAAGGAAAAGAAAATAAATAACTATTATATATATGTATATATGTGTGTGTGTGCAAAGTTATCTACATTTGAATTACCTATGAATTTCATAAAGTGTTTGTCCAAATGTTACTTGAGAATCTTAAATAAGTTGTTCTCTATACATTGGTATTCTGAGTCAAACATTGACAAATGTGTTAAATAATGAAATACTAAGAAATATAGTATAAGCATCAACAGTTAAAGAAATTAAGGACAATTTTGCACAAGATTTATTGCAGTTATAGTAAAAACAGATCACACCCTGTCCTATTGTATGAAATTCTCTGGATTTCTGGTCAATTAAGAATTGAGCAAAGAGTCAGGAGCAAGCTCTGAGCACTGCCGGTGTGCTCCACTCAAATAAAAATAAGAGAAACTTAACTTGGTTGAATGGAGTCCTTCTCTCTGTCACTACCCCACAGGAAACTCTGTAGACAGAGCTTTCCTCCCTGTCTTCTGAAGGTCCACACACACGTCTGTACTTCTCTCCTTTGACTGATCTTGAATTAACTCTCACTGTGCATTGTGGCTTTGTTGGAATATTACAGAACATTTTCCCAGGGCTCATCATGATTTTTGCATTCAAAGACAAATTTCCAAATATTTAATCCAGCTTCTGGCAAGCAGTCAGATTTGCCCCTAGGAATTGTTCTCTTCCAGAGATCACAGCTACAAAATTATGCCTTGCATGTTGTAGTAAGTAAGAGAAAAATTTTAAATTCTCCTGCTTTTAAGATAAGAATAGAAGGTAGTCTCTTAAATTTCATCTGACAAAGCAAAGAACATTTAATTTGCAGATTAAAAGCAGAGAATTTCTCAGTTAACCTGAGGCTTAAAAACATATCTGCTGTCCTGCGTTCAGCAGTAGTTACTGAGCATACATTTGCTCCTACAGCTCCTAAACTAGGCAGAATGAAACACTTTAAGGTTGATAATTGAGAATGTTTTAGTCTATTTTTGTTAATTCCAAAAAGTAAATTTGGGTGAGGTATTTGGGGCCACCCCTAATGGGTCGCGGCTTGATTCTGGTTTTGTGTTCAGGCATCACTCCTGGTGTGCTCCAAAAACTATATGCAGTGCCAAGGATCAAGCCAGGGTCAGTTGCTATTTTTTTTTACTACATCCAGCTGTGCTCAGGGCTTATTTCTTGCCCTGCACCTAAGGTTTGCTCCTGGTGGATTTGGGAAACATATGGGATGTCAAGTATTGAACTGGGGTCAACCATGTGCAAGACAGATGTCTTACCTGCTGTACTATCTCCTGGCCCTCCACTTATGTGTTTGTTTTTAGCTTCTCAAGCAATTCTCATAGGATATGGGAAGTCCTTCCAGCTGATTTTGAAACTGTGGGTCAATGCAAGGACCAAGGATGCTGTAGTCTCCATTCTCTGCAGCAGTGGGCCTCACCTGGTCATGCTCAGGTGTCTCTAGAACCTCACCTGGGCAGGGTGGAGGCCTGCAGAGCTGCTCTTGGTGATACAGTGGAGACCACATGATGCTGGAGGTCAAACCAGAGTAGGTTGTATGCAAGGCATACGCCTTAATTCTCGTACTCTCTCTCTTTGGCCTCCAGATTCTACACTGTAAAGTGTAGTTCTTCAGGGTTAAACTCCGGGAATATCTTATTGATGTGTTAAGATTAATTTTAAGGGCAATGAAGAGCATCTTCTGGTCCAGGGAGCTAATAGAGTGTTTTGCCCTTCTTCTATTCCTGACACTATTAGGCATGACTAAGCGTTGCTGGGTGTGGCCCTAGAGGCCCCCAAGCATTGCTAGTTTGGTCCTGCTCCTCGCTGGTACCATACAGCGGAGAGGCGCTGCATCATCAGACCCTCAAATTGAATCACTTAGGAAGGTTGGCCACGTACCACCAGGAGTGACTCCCTATGTGCTGCTTGGGAGGCCCCCCAAGTTTAAACTTTCATTGCATAGAATAGATCTAAGTGGAGAAATTGACCAAACTTCAAAGCAATAATCATAACTGAGTACTGTTGGTGGTATGATCTATGGAAAAATTCCTTGACCTAAAAATAAAATAAACAAAACAAATTATTGTGTGTTTCCTCTTGAATGCATATTTGCAAGGTTTCCATAAATACTATGCCTGGCCTTGTATTTTAAGTAAATGATTTTTTCCACTTCGTAAGTGCTAGATTATGGTTATTCCTATTTTGGGATTAGTAACTTTGTATCTAGAATTTTAGTATTTTTGCAGAAATATAACAGAAAATCCCTACAATTTTTTATTTCTATTTTCTACTCTTCTTTGAATATTCTATCTTGCTTTAAATTACTCTGTCTTTTTTTATTTTTCATTACCTCCTTAGCAGAAGCAGAAGTTAGGATATTTAGAACATATTTTGAGACTGCATAGTTATTCGCCTCCATTGTTTTCTCTTAAGTAAGAATACAATTCATTCTCCATTCTAATTTTAATCAAGAATATATTTTCATTTTTATATATTTGTTATGAATTTAATTGGATTCATACTGTTCCAGCCATAGATACACTTTTTCTCCAGCATTTTAATGACATCTTTTATCATAGTGCTATGAAAAATAGAGAATTTTCTTACATGAGTTTATCATATAGTTTAATATTTTTGTTATACTATCATTAGTAAATTATTTCTGTTTATTAGCTACATTCAAAAGAATTTAGGGAATTTATTTTGTGATTTAGAATGTCACAAAAATTTTTGAGAAACTTTCAGCCATTTCATTTGAGTGAGGTTTTGCCTTACCACACAGAATTTTTGTGTGCTTTTGAAAAATGAAGTTATTTGTATGTAGCTATACTTAGGCATAGCATTAAGGAATGAAGAAATTCTATACATTCAAGACTAAATTGCAATAGTTCATACCTAGAATCTATATGGCTAATTAAATTATTGAACTAATTATTTACTAATGCATTATATTTGAAATGTATTTTGATATCTGTTTAACAAATACATGCAAAACACAAGGAATGAAGACCGTAACTCTAAAACTGTAAAATTTCTTTCATTGCTTTTTAGAAGTTTCATTTAAATGTGGATTGCTAGTTTTCCCGGTAATGGCCAAGAAAACATTTTGTATTTCCTAGTGAATCTATTTATTAATCACTTCCTAGTGTGGCTCCCCATCACCCACACACACACACACACACACACACACACACACACAAAACAACAACAACAACAATAACCAACCAAACAGACAAACAAGCAAAATGAAAACAAAATAAAACACCACTGCCACCAAACTTACCTAATCAAATTTTTCTTAAAAGAATCTTCCCAACTCTTTTAACTTGTCTATTGGTCATTTATACCAAATCAACATTACTGCATTCCTCAACAATTGAGCAGATTCTTATTATTATTGAGCAGATACTTACAAATGTATCTTGTAGCGGGTCCACCATGCTAAATTTTATTTCTTCTTTTGAAATCAGGTTAAAAAATTCCATGAGACATTAAGTATTTTATTTTTTCCTGGTGTAAAAGAAAGGCACTGCCTCTCTGGTTACCTTGGATGGAACTCTGGCCTCTGTGTGAATGTTCTGGTTTTGCACATGTATCTATGCAAAAAGAGGTTTTGTTGAATATGGAAAGTAACATGGTTAGGGCTACAGTGAATTCCTGATAAAGGGTTTTATCTAGAGTTATCCTCCCATCCGAAGTGATCGAATGATTAGAAGCAGTAGTTTCATAAGCAATTCAGTGCAATAATTCAACTTAAAAATTTCATTGTTCTAGCTTTAAATAATGTAGAGATTAAAGAAAAATTCATTAAAAAAGAACTGAATATAGTTTTTAAGCTTTTACTATAAATATTTGCAGCCCAAACTATTGAGAATTATTCCCATCAATGCTTATAGTAGTAAAATTAACAGAAGATTCATTTTAACTGGTGACCCTGAAAAAGGATTTTTCTTTAGTTTAACTTTTCTAAAGTGAAGCCTTTCCAGTTCCTTCAGCTTGTGCTGAGAGCAATTTCTCTGTCATTCTCTAGTTTGTTAGGGATCTTGTTAAAATATGAGCTAATTCAGTGTTCCAGATTAGAACTAACGCATACAGAGTTTATATAGTGAGAATGCCAATGGCCTCATTCTGTTCAATTCCTGTGTGTGTGTGTGTGTGTGTGTGTGTGTGTGTGTGTGTATTTAACAGAGTAAGGGAGTGTGTTAAGAATGCTAGAACCAAAGTTAAAAAATCAGAATAGAAAAGTGTCTCCTATAATGGAAGGCTGGGGGAAGGGAGAGGAATTCAGGGGACATTGGTGGTGGGAAATGTGCACTGGTGAAGGGATGGTTGCTGCAACATTGTTATGGCCGAACCCCAACCATGAATTACTTTGTAAATGTCTACCTCGTGGTGACATATTAAAATAAAAAAAATCAGAATGTGATGAATGGAAAGATTATTAACGTTTTTAGAAGCCGAACGAGGTAGACATTATTTTCATTTGTATTTTATTATGTTGTGCTTCAAATCCAGAAAAATCTAACATGTCAAGCCTAAGGGAATAATTTGGAACTAGCAAATGCAGAAAGATACAAGAAAGTTAGTAATTGAGAAGAGCCATTATAGCATAGGAAGAACAAGATTTGGATTAGTTAGAAGGATCCAGATGGTCTGCTGATATCGCCCACTTCCTTTGGTTTCTAGGTGTTCAATTCCCTTGGGACATTTGGGAGTTTCTCCAGGCATTGCTCCTGGATCTGGGAGTATTTCCTCTTCCTCAAACCTTGGGTTCAAGGAGAGGGCAGGGTGATTCTGAGAGTAATGCCCTCTGACAGTGCCAGTTTTAAAGTAGCTCAACTGGATTAAACATGTGTATTTTTCAAGAGAGCAAATTTGATGTGTCAGGGATGTTTGCCAGAGAGTAAATTTTAGAAGTGGGTAGGTAGAAGGTGGTCTAGGAAGAATTCTAGATCAGAAGTGTTTGTCATTTCCTTGGCAAGGACAGTCAAGTTAATGAGGTCAAAGCATCCTCATACGTGGATGGATCAGACTCATTGCAGAAGCCAGGTCAAAGTAAACTTTGGGCGTGCCTTGGTGCAACTGGGAAGGCCCTACTTGAAAAGTTTTTCCTGCTAAGCTGAAATCTACTTGCTCACTCTTGAGTTCTTATATGCTATTTCAGTGAAACTAAGGCCGAAGCAATGCAAGTTCAAGTGGCCACAGTTCAAGAATAGTCAATATTTCTCTGTGGTAAAACTCAAAAGGACTTTCTTCATGAGATCAGACTATCAAAAAGTTGTTTTTAATTGTTGATTGTAGCTTAAGAAATACGAGCATCTTATTTACATTGTAAAGTGTTTGTAGATTTATTGTTATGTTTATAGGATAGAGGTAGCACTTTTTAGTACTTTTTTGAAGCTAAACAAACTGCTGGTAAATTTACTTGTGACCCTGGTGAATTTCATAGTGAAATGTATCTCATGGACAGCACCTTGCTGCTGTTTCCATAATATCTGATATGTCTCCAGATATAATCATGCAGTGTTGAGATGCTGGAGGGTTTTAACATTTAGTTTCTCTGAACAGTTTTCTATTTAGATAAAAATACAAGCTTTATAGTTTTATTTTCTACCTTCCTGCAGGAAACTATTTCATTTTCATGATATTATATCAAGCAGCAATTCTGGAATTTGAAGTTTGATATTAAAGGAACTAACTTAGATCATACTTCCTTTTATTTTAACTAATATTTTTCACACTGAAAATTAGGTGTGAAGATAAATTATGAAACATACTATGGCGCAGAATTAGCACTGTGCAAAAAATGGTTGTTCTTGCTTAGTCCTCTAAGGTGAAACAAAAAGATAGATTGGCATAAGCCATCACTAACAATCTGTGATACCAACACAACACAGTTTGCCTTTATTTTTCAGTTTTGGACAAAGCCCTTGTTTTCCTTTTAAAGCAATTATTTAGGCTCTACATTCTTCAGAGTATTTTTATTCAAGTTATTTCTCACATTTTTAGTCAAAAGATGTTTGAGATTTGTGTCAGTTGTACATTATAACTTGCTCTATGAAACGGAACTACAAGTTTCTTTAGAAGAATCCCTTAACCACTGAGTAGAGCAAAGGATAATATCCTTTATTTTTTCCCTGAATTTCCTTCCAGCATTGCCTCTTTGCAAAGCAATTTCTCTTTCTCTCTAGAGATTCCACATTTCGATTTTAGAGTGAGGTCAAACATTCTGCAATCAACCAGATACTTGTCTCATCTCCTGGACTTGGTGGTTCTGGCTTGCTGTCAGCTAGGATCACTTTTGTTGTTGTTGTTGTTGTTGTTGTTGTTGTTGTTGTTGTTGCTGGCCTGGTGTGAAATATAGTGACAACAGATATTTGATGCAGCTTGCAGAGTGCCGGATATGTTTGCTGGCATAAAACTCATCTCAATTTAGCAATGAAAGTAGCTCCCGATTTTGCTGGTGTGTTCAGTGACGGACTCTTTCGCTGCCTTTATTAGCAGCACTAATTCTGCCAGCCTGAAGTTTGGTTGCTAGTCCTCAGGCGCTCTTAGCTTCCCTTGAGGGCAGTTCTGAATTCCTTCCTGTGGCCTTTCCAGGAAAGCAGAGTTGCTCTGCGGTTCCTAACGTCCTGTTTGTAACTCTAAAGGCACACTAACGCTGCTTGGTTTTAATTTTTCTCCTGTGCTCTCCTGGTTTCATTCTTCTGTTCTCAAAAAACTAGGTTCCAGGAGATCAGTCAGAATCTCATGATTCCTCTGAAATGTTTTAGGCAGGATGGATATAACTAGGAAAGCAATGTTTTTATTTCCCAGAAAAAAATGAAGAGAGTCTAGCATGGCTGAACGGGGGCTTGGTTGCTTCTCCCTAGCCTTTTCAGCCATGCATGCAGCTGTGTGTCTGTGGACTCCTGTGAGAACAGGTGTGAGGGCACATCCCTTTGGAGATTTGCCTGGGTTTTGCCAAGTACCCCGGGAATTTCCATTCTAGGATTGCTTTGTTGTTTTCTGATTGGGGGAGAGTCCTGAATTCAGATTATAAACCAAACTAGAGTACCCACCCACCTGCTTGAATTCAACATATTTCCTTATTATCATTTTTGTTTGTTTGTTTTTAGGTTCTTTTGGGCCATACACGGTGGAACTCTGGGATTACACCTGGCTCTGTCCTTGAGGGTCAGTTCCAGAGACCACAAGGTGCTAAGGACTGAACCTGGGCCTCCTGCATGCAAAGCATATACTCAATCCATTAACTGACCTTTGCCACGGGTTTTTGCAGGTGACTGTTTTTTGTTTCCCTGTCTACACTTTCTTTGACGATACAGCACTTTGTGGATGCATGGCCCCATGCTCTCTGCAGTTGAGCCTGTGATCTCTTTCCTGGCTTTATTCTTGCAAGTTGAACTATGCATTTAAATGGGGATTACTTTGTGGAGGCAGTGAGTGGTAGAGTTCATGCTTAGCTGATGCGGAGGCCTGGCTTTGCTACACCATTCCCCATCACCACCCGGCTGGGCAGCTCTAAGAGCCCCGCTTGACCAGAGGGGGTCCTGCCACCCCACTGCAGCATTGAGTGGCCCTTCTGAAACAAATGGAGGTATTTGTGTCCCCACTCCCTCCAGTATCTGGCATTAAGAAAAATCCTCCAAACTATTTCCCATCTGCCATATTCTGTATTTCCTTTCATATGGATGATAAATACTCAATTCTTTTGATTTTGGGTCCACACCCAACTGTGCTGAAGTCTTACTTCTGGCTCTGTGCTCAGGATCACTCCTAATGGACTTTGGGACTATATACGGTGCTGGTGGGGATCGATTCTGATCAGCTGTGTACAAGGCAAGTGCCTTACCCAGTGTACCCAATAAATATTCATATGTTAAAAAGACTAAAGGAAATAAAAATATGACTGTGTTCTTGATAACACAGATGAAAAGAATCACATTTTTGCTGATTTAAGTGAAGGATCCCTGGAACAAATGGGGCCCACTGGCCTATGACTATGAAGTTGAGTTCTTATTTCTCAGGACTAAAAGTAACTCACTGTCCTCATTCTTTAGGAACCTATCACTTTCTACAAATTGTCTGAATTTTATGCTACATTAGGACAGAACTAACATGGCAGCACCCAGTCTCCTGTTTTACCTTTATGTCATAAAGGTTCAGTGATTCTTTAGTAGATCACAATGGTGAGTGTGTAGACAGTGTTGAAATAAACATTGCCCCAGGCCCAGCATGAATGGTGAGGTATAGTTTCCGTCCACCCATCTGTGGAAGTCTCTGTGTGATGGGGTACCACTCTCTGGGAGGAAAATGCCCAGCCAGTGATGCGAAGGAAAGGAAAACCTTAGAAGAAATAAGTCATCCAGTCACCCAGCATGTAGTCAGGTTGCGGGTAGAGAAATTAATGTTAGCGTGCATGCCTTCTCCCTTTCTGGCTAGGAGTGTCTAGTTTTCTGCTATATCTTTGGTCGCGTTTTCTGAGCATAATACTGAGACTGCTGCTCAATGAGTGTTTTAGCAGTCGTGAAAATCATGCCCTTTCTAAACCTTACCCTTAATGTTCTTTTTTATAAAACCAATTTTCATTTACAAAAAAATTATTGTGGAGTGGAATTTGGGAAGGATTAGATCATAAGGCTTTTCCTGCATTGCAGACTTTTCTTAATCTATGTCTAATGTCCTATATTTATGCTGTATCTTTTTATTACCCCCAATTAGTGCGGTTGCTTAGGAGCTCTATCTGGAATGCTGCATTTTATGAGTATAACGTATTCAAATATGTGTTTTTATGTAACATGCAAATTTGAACAATGGAGGCCTTGTGATTCTCTCAAATAAGGAAGGGTAGGCAGTAAAAGTACTATTTAGGATCTGAAAATAACAATGAAACTTTATCTTAATATGAACACAGGAAGGGCATGATATGTAAATATGATTAGAAAAATGACTTTTTAGGAGAGTCAAATCATTAAAATTGTAATCTCAGAAGCTTTCAAACCTATTTGGATATACTTCCTATCATAGAAAAATGTTTTTCTCTCTCCTGCGATTTTGTATATCTAGGAGTTGTTTTAATAGCTATAAAACTAGTATATCAGAGAAGATTTTCTTTCCAGTATAAAAAACATATCCCTAAACAACTTTATATGAAAGAAATGTAAGTTGTCATTCCCTTCGCCCAAATTTTATTCTAAGGAAGCTGAGAAGTAGATGCTTTAGTAAAGCAGACTCCTGAAAGCCTAGACTTCTGTAGGTCATTCTGAATATTGGGTTTACACTAACAGAGATGGTCTGAGGGACTTTCATAGACAAAGAAAGGAAAGGGCAAGGTGGGAAGTAGACAAGGGGAACAGAACTGCCTAATGTCTTTAACTTGGATAGGAAACATTTCAGAAAATCAGTCACCATCATCCACTTTCCCCAAACATATGCCCCAGAAAGTAGTTTAAAAAAACATTGAATTTGTTTAATTATGTTATTGCAAATTTAAAAAAATATAAGTGTATGGGGGAAAACGACACTTTGGTCTCACTCTATGGGTTATTGGGTGACTATTCCATTTTATTTTCTAAGAAAGGAAAAGAAACATGATGTTTATATCAACTGGATGTTTTATTAATAGCTTAGCTGACCATCTTTGTGAAAGAAGCATTGATAGTCAAGTGCTTATTTTTTGGATCTTGGTGGTCTCTATAGAAAATCGAAGGGCTGTTATCAGAGACTACTTCCCTAGACTTACTTTAAAGTAGAAATCATAACACAGAAGAGAGCCAAAGGAATTTTGAATACCATCTCGTTCAGAGCTTTCATTTTATTGGCAAAGAAGCTGATCTGTGCATTGCCACATACCACAGAGCTTTCTGTGACTCAGTTGAGGCCGAAACCCACCTTTCCTGATCCATGCTTTATATCTTTTAAATTTTAACACAGCTCAGACTTTTTTCTATTGCATTCTTGTTGAAAACAATTGTACATAACCCACTTTCTCCCTTCAGTTGATGGACTAATTTCTGGCACATGTGTTTATTCACTTTCAGGCACATGTATTTATTCACATGTATTTCTGTACCAGAAAAACATGTGACACAGATGCCATAATAACACACTTCCTGCTCCATTCCTGTGGATTCTCAACATTGTAATGAGAATGATGAATATCATTCTGAGCAATCCAGAGTTTGCTATTTCCAGTTGAGTGTGAGTAACATGGTTTCTATTGAGTTGAACACATGGAATGTAATACTTCTAAATCTAATTTATCTGTCCCATAGGATACAGTTTGGGCTTCATTTTTTAAGGAAAACCCCATCTGTGTTCCATGTCCCCATACAATAAAATATCTGACAAAAATTTACAGAATAAGGGCTAATTACTCATTTCAAGCACAGTGATTTTACACAAAAATTCTATAAGGATTCCTTTAGTTATTTTTTTCTCATTTAAATTTGGGAAATTTATTTCTATCTTGATTTGTTGTGGGGGCCGTGTGTGACAGTACTCATGGGCTACTCCTGGCTCTGTGTTGGGGAATGGCTCTTGGAAGGTACATTTCTGAAATCTAATCAATTTTTAACCAAATTTTGAAGAATGTAACATAACACAAATGTGTTGGACTTGAAGACAAATAATAAAACATGCCATTTTTTCTAAACAACCTTAACAGCTCAAAATGCTATAGTTATAGTTGATAATGAAAGGAATGCAGTTAATACTATATTTCTTGTTATTTTATTTTGAATTTTTGCCAAGGGCCAGCATTGTTTGGGAGGAGGCACGATGCTCTCAGTAGATTGGAAACAGATTTCAATTGCTGGAGCACGGTGCTTAGAAATACGCTGGAGAATCAAACGTGCTTGAGAAAAGGAGGCAAAAAAACAGTATTACTAAACAGTGGTAATTAAGGAATATTCCGCTAAGTCTGTTTTAAGTCAAGCAGAGTTCCAAAGGGCCTGTGCGGCTTTATTTTTAGGCTGCAGTTTATTGATTCAGTCTGTGGCCTCTACTAATTGGCAGAGGCTCTTAGCATAAGCCTCCAGATATTTCTTGGTTCTAGATTATGCGAGTTTGAACTGGTTTTGTCTGTCAGCCTGCAGCAAAGAAGAAGATTCGTGAGACTTGCTCAGGTTAAGCCCTGCTCCTCGGTGGGACCCACGAATGGTTACTTGCTGTACACCCAATAGAGCTGTCCACGCCCAGCATTTCTCCTGGTCTAAGCTCTTACTGTATATGCAGCCAGGGTTTTGCAAGAGGAATGGGAACACGAGAAGACTTCCAGGTAATGCAAGGCTGTTTGCTGAGAGCATCAGTGAGCTGACTGACATGGTGTCTGAGGTGTTGCGGCAGGAGAAGAGCAAATATCAGTGAGGCAGGGACAAGCCCAACCACAGGACTAGCAGAAAAAGGTCCCTTGAGGTTGCTGTGGAGAGAGTGTTTCAGGGTTGATGAAAACGTCAGCCTGTGTGTTTTCGCTGTGTTCCAAAGTCAAGAAGAAAGGCTGCGAGACCCAGGACTGCCTGACCTGGGTTTCCTCAGGCTCTGTGAGGTTTATGAAAGAGCCTTTCGTTTTCACATAGCACTGCGCTGCACCAGCTCCCTAACTGGCACTTGGGAGGAGCCATGGAAGATCAAGCGAGGCAGGAGGCAAATCGTGTGTAAATTTCAATTGGGGTGGTGGAAAATTCTGCTCTCTAGATGGGGTTTGCAGGGCAGACATTTAAATAACTCTCCTCACATTAGGGGTCCTTTAGGCATGAGCTGCTGAGAGGAGAGGGGAGATGTCAGGGAAAAGATTTAAGGTGTCCCTGGGACCTTGATCGGCAGGTTTGAAAGGCATGTGGGAGGAGAGAGAGGAGGTGGCAGTGAGGGCCTCACGCTGAGCTCAGGGAGAGACACACATTTGAATCCTGCAGTTATGATTGATCTCCGCAGGAGCCCGAGAAGCAGCATTCAGGGGCTGCTTGACCTTGGACTTGCACATGATCAGGAGCAGGACACGTGACTTCTGATGTCTGATTCCTTATCGGGAGGCGGATTTCTCCCTCCTAGCTTCCCTCCCATGACAGTTGGAGGTGATAGTATCTGTCAAGTGCTCTGAGTCCCCCAGCGATAAACTTTATCACTTAGCCTCTTTCAATAAAGATCAATGAGCGGGAGCTCACAGAGTAGCCCAGGAGAATGGCCGGAGCATGATTAGGGGGCGGGTGTTTTCATTGGCACTTCTCTAGGGAGACGCGTGCTTGCAGGAGCCACCATCCTCCCCTAGTGCTCCAGTATATTCTTTGGGTGTGGGGGGGTGGGTAGGTGGGGGAGCCATACCCAAAGATGCTCAGGGCTTATTCCTGGCTCTGCTTAGGGATCATTTCTTGAGGTCCTTAGGAAGCCACATGGAGTGCTGGGGATTGAACCCAGACTGGCCACATATAAGACCCTTACCCACTGTATTATTTCTCCAGACCACTTCAGTACGTTCTTAGTTGGTGTTTATAAAGGTAACTGTGTGGTCAGACCTCAGATAGGACTTTCAGTGTGCAAAGGCTGCTTATCCCAGAGAATTTATCATAAAACCATTCTGGAACCCTCAGAAGCAGAAAAGCAATTTAGACCAAATTTCCTTAACTTTCAAATGACAGAATTGAAGGAGAAAAGCTAATGCATGGCCCAGTGCTCACAGCTCACTGTGTCCAGTGACCAAGATCTGTTCATTTCTGGATTAAGCTTTTTCTCTTTGATTATGTCTTCAAGACAGTCAGGTCCTTCATTAATACTTCTTAGTTCTATTGCCTTCTGTGTTTATGAAGTCCTGAGATTATTATGGAATGTTTATTCACCCAAGCAATGCCCAAACTACCACTTACATAGGTCCTAGAATGGACAGAAAGGGCCAAGAACTTCACCTGCTCCATTTCTGCACCCTTCAGAGCTCCCTCTTTTCATGAAAACAGGACCCTGTTTTCATCCTTCAGAAAAGAAACTCGGGACTAACATCACATGGCTCTTAATCAAGACATAATACGTGAGGACTTCACTAATCTTGAAGCTGTTCATCTTTGAGCAGAGCCCAGTGCATCTAGTAGAAGATCTTCCATCTACCCTTCACCACTGAGAAGACCTAGAACAGAAATTCTAAGCTGGAGACCCTCTGTGGGTCCCCAGGATATTCCAGCAGGGCCACGTGTGATAATCACATAAATGGGGGCTGGCATGAGACTCAGGGGGCCAACTAGTATAAAGGGGGGTTACAGGAAGGAAACAAGGTTGGAAGGGGCCAGCGGTCAGGAAAGGGACAGGGAACATTGAAGCAGAGCACACTAACAAGAATATTTATTTTACAGCATTTAGTTTGTTGCTGTGTGAATTAATGAGTGTCATTTGTTTCTTTCACTGATGACCTGGAAGACTTAAACCTCCCTCCCTGCTCTAACCTCACCCCTGGAAAGCACAGGCCCTTTTCTGAGGAATCCAGGTGAGAGTGATGGAGGAAGTTAAGCTCTCTGAAGGTCCCTTTCTGTAAAGGTAACAGTGACTAATGTGAATTTGTGAGCTCTCTGGAAGACAAATCAGGCAGATTTGTTTTTATGAAAAAGATGATATTTAAGATCAGTTTAAGTAGCGTTAACTAGAAGTCAAAGATACACCTAATGGAAATGGCAGCTTTTCTAGGTTGCTCTGGCTCAGGACGTTCAGAATTTAGGTTCCAGTTCAGAACATTCATGTGTATCCACCCTGTGCTGGCTACAGAGAAAGGCAGAACTGAATGAGGAGGAGCGGAGCAGATGCCAGGGTGGGGAGGGTACAGCTCCTTTCTGCACCAAAGACTGAGGACAAGACTCCCTGACATGAACCCAGGCCCCTTTGGTCATTGCTACCCTTTGTGTTTAAAGCAGTGAAGGCCCTGCCTGGGCTTCATTTACCTAAACGCATGTTGTTTTCCACCCATTGCATCCTTGGTTGGGTTGAGGTTGCTGTAAGTACAGCGAAGTGTAAAATAGTCACCCAGGTTCCTGTTTCATAAGTTGGGTGCAGTTTCTCATCACTCCCTAGGGGTCACTTAGAAGGAGAAATTGGCCTTGCAGGCTTTGAAACTTTTCCGTTCACCACCCTGAATGTGTTAGGTTATTTTGCCATTTAAAATTAGCATGCTATTTAAAAAAAAAAGCAGGCTTTAGAAGCATAGCAAGGGCAGATGCTTTGCAGAAATTACTAATCAGTTCCCTGCCTCTTCACATTGAATTTGAAGTCATTACCCCCAAAGAGGAAAATATGTAAACACAATGCATGCACATTGATTAAGTTATTATAGTGAGGCTCTCTGTACAACAAAAGGGCTGGCAGTTGGTGCACAGAATGGATCGGTTTTTTCTGTGAGACTGTGGCCAGCCTTGGAAGGCAGAATGGTTCTTAATACGCTTACGTGGTGCCTCACTCCTTGCATCATGCCTCCAGGCCGGAACCATCAAATGAATTTTATTGTTAATAATGGCCATACTTTATAAACACTCAGTTTTCACTAAGTTCATTCCTTGGAACGGGAAAGTCTGTTCTGATTCCATGAGACCGTTTATTTGTATCCTGAAGGTGCTCTAGACTTATTTTTGCATTATCAGACTTGTAGCCAAGATACTACATTTGGTTGCTCGGTTGTTTGTCTCCCTCACTGGGGGGTCTCTAGTCTCTAAGCTTTGTTAGAAAATGGCATATAGCAGTCTGGCTTCTTTTTCTTCATTACTTTTGTATAGGATTGATGCATGAAGTGGGAAGGTTCCTTCACAATGCGTTACTTGCCCAGTTCTTTTTTTTTTATTAGATTCTCAAGACAGATTTGTGCATGGTTCTATGTGATGTGCAATAAATATTTTTGAAGTTGAATTGCCATTTTTGAATTCAATTGTTTTAATACCTTTAAGGTCTTGTAGAGTGCTATAAGAACAATTTCTTATGTAAGTTTCACAATGTCCATATGAAGTTGTCATTTTGATCTTTAAGTACTTCTAAAAACTCAGATAACTTTGCAGCATGTTTGGGTCATCCTGCTAAACTTCCTAATTTGGAAGTAGGTCTGTGTGGCTGTAAAGAATGAGTCTTATTTGTGAGACCACATTGCTTTCTATAGCACAAGTAGAATGGTACAAAGGTCACCCGAGGTACTGATGGATACTTGAAAAAGTAGGAGAGAAGGAGACATCTGTAGATACTTTGAAAGGAACATGGGGAGAGATGTACCAGCTTCAAAATTTTCAGTTCTTTTCATTAAACACAAATGATTTTCCCCTTGGACGAGTAACTGGACAAGGCATGCTTGTTTGTTGTTTCTGTCATTTGAACTGATGTCTGTAGATGTTGGAACTTTAGGTGACGATGGCATAATCTTTAAAATTATTGACCAATTTAGAGTTCAAATGTATCGTATAAGAGTGGTGGCTGGGGGCTGGGTGGGGAAAACCAAGCAGAACAAGATCCCTCGTATTTTCACAGGCTTGCAGCATAATGGGAATGAAGTGTATCAAGTTATTATACAAAACATGGTGCATAATAAATATAATAAAAGTGGTGCAATGCAAAGAGTAAGAAATCATATCTGGTTGGTGATAAAATATAGGAGGAAGAACATTGTAATGCCTCTTGGGAAATGGTCAGAATTGAATAGTTTCACACGTTAGCCATTTGAAAGTGATGAATACATGGTTTTGCTTTGAAGGATAGACAAGTCACCTTGGGAGTAGCATATGGTTGAGCTAGAGAAAGTGATTGACAGTAATTATACAGGATGATATTTATTTTTATTTATTTTTTTTTTTGTGTCACACCAAGTGATGCTCAGGAATTACACCTGGCTGTGCTCAGGGAACCATATGGGATGCCAGGAATCAGACCTGGGTCAATCGCATGCAAGGCAAATGCCCAACTCTCTGTACTATCACTCCGGACCCCAGGATGATATTTAAAAGGCAATGTGAAACTTAATATATTTCTAGGGGAGTAGTAAAGTCTTTATATATTAGTTACCAGCAGACTGGGTACTTTAACAATAGTATTTAATTGATTTTTTTAACCAATACAAGTAATATTATTGTGTGATGCTACTGTCTGACACTAGAGAAACCTGGCATTCTAGGTTGTGTTGATCAGCATCTTAAAGGTTTACTCCAGAAAGGATCAAAGGGCTTAGATCTTTATTTGTTGATGTGGCTGGTGAGAGATGTTGATGTCCCCGTTGAGGTTGTATCGTGAGCTAGTAGAACACCCACAACAAAGGTGGAGTAGAGTAAAGAAGGTCAAGTAAAGTACCCACAAAGAAGTCTCCAGGAACCACTTGAGGGGGAATAGCTCCCCCTTTTTTAGATGTAGCAGGGATATTAAAACTGGGGGAAAGTTGAGTGTGAACTCTGTGTCAGCCAATAGTTTTGTGTGTGAACTCTGTCAGCCAATCAGGTAGAAGGATTAAAATAGGGTGTGTGTCAGTCCCAATCAGGTTGGGTGGGAAAGGGGACTGCAGAAGGGAGTGTACTTAATGTGTTTAGTGACATTTATTATCCGGTCTATTGCTGTGGGATCAGTCTTGGTAGCTGCACAGACGCTACTCCCAGTTTGGTGCTTGAGCTGTTGCCAGTAGTGCTTGGAGAACATGTGATGTCGGGGGATCAGAAAACCCGCAGACACCTCGAAAAGGGTTTTTAGAAACATGAAGGAAACTCAGTTAACTGTAGATCCTGCTCCCTGACTCGGTTTTCATGGAGAGTGAGAACACCCGGGTACGGAACCCACGATGTCTGAAAAAGAAAAAGATTCTTCCTCAACAATGGAGTGTATTGTCCTCCGACTCCTTGGAATTGGCAAAGATCACTGAGGCAACATTTGGGTTCCATTATATTGAAATCACGTCAGAGACGGAATAATTAAAACCATTTTTTTTAAGTTATAAGATAAAGGTAAAGAGTCCAAAGGAGTGGAAAGCCTCCAACAAGTGGTGCGGGAAACTGGACAGCTACATGTAAAAGAATGGACTGTGTCTAACACCACAAACAGTCGGTTAAAGATCTGTCGTGTGATTGAAGGAAAACTCACACGTGGCCGTGAAGCCCTGCAATGAATAAAAATAGGGAGTGAAGAGCTCGCTCGAAGAAAAGTGACCAAGATAGAAAGCGCGGGAGGGAAGAATATTCACCAACCCACTGGGGGTATAAGCGTAGGGGGGGGAGATGAAGATTTAGGAGAGCGAGGCAAGGTAGATGCTCCTTCAGGAGTCCAAAGGATTCCCCAGGTGTCAAGGGTAGCTGCTGCGTGGGGGGGGGTCTCCTGTGGTGGGATGGTGTTTGCAGGCATTCTCAAAGAGATAGCCTGCTTTTGATGGGTGGGGGGGTGGTGGGGGGGGGGGGGGGGGGGGGGAGAGGGGAGGAGGGGAGGGGGGGGGGGCGGGGGGGGGTGGGGGGGGGGGTGGGGGGGGGGGAAAAGAAGGGAAGTTTGTTTTTCCCTCTTGCAGCACACATCTGACTCTGGCATAGAACATTCTTCTAGTTAAAATTGGTTTCATTTCCCTTTTAAGATCCGTCATGGTAAATAATCCTTTATCAAATGTTAGAATCTTGAATGTAAAATACGGTGGATGCTACCTAAGTATTTGACAGTCAGGGCTTTTTGTAGGATCAACTAGATTTTCCTTATGTATGTTAAATAAAGTATTCAGATGTAAGGAATATTTCTATGGAAAAGTGATGGCCAGAGATCCTTTTTGCTAATTGAAGGAAAATGGAATGGGTATTAAAAATGTTAATTGCTTATATTTTTGTTTCGTTTCTGAGCAATAACTAGCTGTGCTCAGGGTTGACTGCTGGCAAGGCGAAGCTCCTTACCTACTGCACTAGCACTCCAGTCTCATTGTGTGTGCTACAGCAGCAGACTTGTGTTTTTTTTGTGGGGGCGTCGCATCCAGTGATGCCCAGGGGTTACTCCTGGCTCTTTAGCTCAGGAATTATCCCTGCTGGTGCTCAGGGCACCATATGGGATGCCGGAGATCAAACCCAGGTTGGTCACATGCAAGGCAAAAAGTCCTCCTTGCTGTGCTATTTCTCTGGCCCCAGACTCTTTTCTAGTATCTCTTTCACAGTGTCTCAGCAGCACCACTCACAGAACCTTTTTATGCTTCCTGTTTTGTTAAATTTATTGAATTTATGAGGTGATGCAATGCACAGGAGTCCTTACTCTGCCATCTTGGCCCCCCTCCTTGCAGCAGATCCAGTTATTTTACAACTCTAAGTTCCTCCATTCATTTCCCTTTCTTCAGTGCCATAGTTGTTCATTACAGAAACACACATTGTTAGATGTATTTTTATTAAAAGTGATGTTTTTAACAGCTTTACTGAGAAATAATTTGCATGTCCTTAAATGAACTCATGATCATGAGGCATCCGGGAGGAAAGGTGGGTTCTAGCCTGGGCCCGCCATCCAAATAGAGCCTCACAAGAAGCCAGAGGAACCTCCACACTGTGAGGGCAACCTTTTTCAGCATCTGAACTCCACAGCTCATCAGAGCATCTCCCAAAAAGAAAAGCCTATCTCAAGCCCTGCTTGTCAGAGTCCCACCCTACAATGAAGTCTATTGCAAGCCCAGGTATGCTTGAACCAGAGACACAGATACATGGGGCAGAGCTGCTACCGACTCTCCCTGAGCTCAGCTGATCATGAGGCATCTGGGAGGGAAGGCAGGTTCTAGCCCTGGCCTGCCAGCCCAATAGAGCCTTGCAAGAAGCCAGAGGAACCTCCGCACCATGAGGGCAGCCTTTTTTCAACATCCGGACTCCATAGCTTGTTAGAGCTCCACCCAAGAGAAAAGTTGATTTATCCCCATTGTGTGTGGCTGCTTTGCGGCCACGTGTTTCATCAGTAAATGCATAAAATGAGAGCCTACTATTGAGAGTATACCACCCACAAGGCAGAACCTGGCAAGATACCCATGTCATATTTGATATGCCAAAAACCCGTAACAATTATAGACCTCATTCCCATGACCTGAAGGAATGGTTTGAGGCTCTTTGTGTTCCTGGAGCAAGCAGATGTCCTTGGGCTATACTAGCACGTGACAAGATGTATGGAGAGATTATTGGGGCCCGCTCGAGCAAATTGATGAAGAATGGAAGACAAGTGATAAATGAACTCATTTTGATGGTAACATTCAATTTTCAGTAAATAAGTTCTGATGTGAAGCTGTCACAGTAGTCTCCCTTTTTAGGAGACTCCTTTAGAATTTTCTAAAGGTCCCAGCACCCTCTCTCCAGCTCTCTGCAATGGCTGTGCTTTGTCCTTGTCACTTTGTAAAACAATAGTAGCATTATTCTTGAATGATTTCATGAGTTAGTGATGGTGGGAAGTGCATATTTTTTTTACAAAAGAGAAAGGCACATTTCCTATTTGAAAAAGGGTTGATTGCTAGGGATGGTGAGATCAAACAGCAGTATAAATATATGCCAGTGTTCTATTATCTGTTGAAAATAATAACGCCAGATTAGAACTGAGTATGGCAAGCCATATGTATATGAGAAGGGAGAGAGAGAGGAAAAGTGCCTGCCATCCTGCCATAGAGGCAGGCTGGGGGGGGGGGGAGAAAATCTGGGGACATTGATGGTGGGAAATACACACTGGTGGAGGGACAGGTGCTGGAACACCGTATGACTGAAACCCAAACATGAATATCTTTGCAACTGTGCATCTCACGGTGGTATAATAAAAAATATTTTTTAAAAATCAATCATCCTGAAATAAATCTGAAGTGCAAGGGTCCACAGACTCAGAATTTAAAATTGGTGAGAACTATAAAAAGCCCTTGAAAATTGTGCTCATATTTCACTAGAAATGTCAAAATCATTTAAATCAAATGATTAGTGTAGCAATCCTTCTGATTCTTCTTTTTTTGATGAGGAAAGGATGAGGACGATTTTAGGTCAATCTTTAGTTGTAGTTAGTTTTTACATTAAAAAATTTTTAATTGAACAAGTGAGATACACAATTACAAAGTTGTTTATGATTGGGTTTCAGCCATATAATGATACAACAGCCATCTTTCTACCAGTGCACGTTTCACACCACCAATGTCCTTAGTTTTCTCTGCCCCCTCCTCCACTGCCTTTATGGTAGGCACTTCTCTCTCTCCTTCCCTCCATCCCTCCCTCTCTCTCTCCTCCCTCCCTATTTTTTTCTTTCCTGATGTGCATTATAGGTTGCAGTATAGATACTGAAGGGTTATCATGTATGTCCCTTTACCTACTTTCAACACTCAGTTTGATCTTCATTTTAAATCTTTGGATGTGGCACAGGTATTTCTCTGAGCAGAAGGAGGACACATAAGAGAGGCTTGTTAATCTTCCCGGGCCACCGAATGCAGAAAGCCTTGTGAATTCACAGGCACAGTGCTTTATCTTGCTATATCAAGGCTGTGGTCTATGGAGAACAAAACCAGTGTTCTCCCCTAGCTAGGGACCTTCTTCTCTGTCAAATGGTGAATTTTCTACAGGGTGAAAATATATATGGTTTTAGATTTTTTTTTTTGCTTTTTTGGGTCACACCCAGCAATGCTCAGGGGCTACACCTGGCTCTGCACTCAGGAATTACTCCTGGTGGTGCTCAGGGGACCATATGGGATGCCGGGGATCGAACCCAGGCCGGCACAGGCCCACCGTGTGTAAGGCAAACACCCTACCTGCTGGGCTATCACTCGGGCCCATGTGTTTGTTTTGTTTTAGGGCCACAACTGGTGGTACTCAGGGGTCCTTGCACTGTGCTTAGGTATTATTCCTAATGGGGATCAGGAGATCATATGGGTTTTCAGGGATAGTGCCTTGGCCAGCCACATGCAAGGCAAGCACCCTACCAGTTATAGTAGCTCACCAGTTTTAGATTTGTTTTAGATTTCTTGAGCTTGCTTCTAGACAAATTTTTTTGTTTATGAATTCATTTTCTATCACTTCTATTCATCATACCACAGACTTGAAGTTGGGGGAGCGTGGAGTAGTTAAACAAGTGGCACTTAATATCTCACAGTTCTGGAGGCTGAAAACACAAGTTAAAGGTGCCAGCAAGTTACTTTCCCAGGGCAGTGAGCAAGAACCTGCCTCATACCTCTGCAGAGCTGCAGGTTTGGGAATAATCTCTGCCCTCCTTTGGCTAGTAATAATACTGTACCAGTCTCTGCCTTCATCCTCAAATGCTCACTAAATGCATGTCCACGTCTGTGTCCAAATTTTCTCTTTCTTCCTACCAAGACTCCAGTTAAAGTTTATCTTTACTGACCAAGCAAGGCAAGTGCCTTACTTTCTGTACTATTTCTCAGGACCCTCAAGATGCTATTTTTATATTTATGCTTAGAACCAATTTTGGATGGCTTCTAAGATATGTTTCTGTTGATAAAGCAACAAATGCCTTTCTTTGGAATAAAGTTGAAAATGATTTAAACTTTCCTTTTGCCATTTTTTTTCCTGAAGACCTTAGTGCGGTCAGGCCCGCAGCTTCCTTAGTTTCAGGGAAGGAGGAAGTATAACACACGGAGAGCAGAGCCAATGCCAACAAAATAGAGATGGTTGGCTTTTGCAGTTTAAATGCACAAGACATCAAATCTAGATTTGAGAACAAGTAGACATTCTGTGACCTCCGTCCCAGGTTAAACAAAAAATTCTTAGTAACAAGGAAAGGAACAGTCAAGTAGTTGTAAGAATCTAATTGATTCTGGAGACAAGAATCAATTACTGAGTAGAAGCTCTGCCTTTATGCCCCAGGTCAAACCTGGGCTATGATAACTAGTGGCTGATAGAAGCTATCCTGTGCTTTGGTCAGTGCATTGGAAAAGAGCAAGAAGCTCCAGTTTTTCTGGGACCAGGTGGTCTCGGTCACATTGTAAGTCTCATGGGTTTATTGCATAGTAAATCTAATAAGACAAGAAGTTGACCACCATAGAAACAGGCAGGTTTTTGCACAGTAAAATTTATCGACTAACATTTTAAATGCTAGATGAGAAATGATTTCAAAATTGTAGATCTTAAATTTATCTCTTAATTTTTATATTAAAGAAAAAATGTATAGGCTGCTGCGCATGTCAGTTTAAATCAATTCCAAGGTTTGTATTTATAATATTTTATGAACTCTAAGTTATTTCATTAAGTACTTAGATATATAGCTTCCTATGCTATTTAGCAAAACTATGCTAAACCCATGCCAGCCAGGGGTTTGATCCCGGCATCCCATATGGTCCCCCGAGCACTGCCAGGAGTAATTCCTGAGTGCAGAGCCAGGAGAAACCCCTGAGTATTGCCAGGTATGACCCAAAAAGCAATAAAATAAAATAAAATAAAATAAATTTACAGGGTACATATAGAGAAAAAAGAGAAAGATAACATGACTGTTACTTGGGCAAGTTTGAATTATAGAATCCACAGAGAGGAAAATCAAAAAATAAGTAATAATACTATGAATTATGATCTACCCATGATACATATGTTCCTAACACAAATAGATGACTAATTTCCATCTTAGAAGGAGGGTGACCCATAGTTCCTGTTTAATCTTTAAATGAACTGCATCATTTAAAAAAATTACTTAACATGCTATTTGCTTGAGGAAAATTGAAATTTATTACATAGATTATTAATAACCAATATATCCTAAGAACTTAGTGATTTATTAGTTTTATTATAATTTTTCCAAAATGGTACCAAGTCACTATATACTTCTTTCTCCACTGTACACTTTTTATTGTTTTGCTTTTTTGGGGTTACACCGCGCGATGCTCAGGGGTTACTCCTGGCTCTGCACTCAGGAATTACTCCTGGCGGTGCTCGGGGGACCATATGGGATGCCGGGGATCGAACCCGGGCAGGCACAGGCTGGCTGCGTGCAAGACAAACGCCCTACCCGCTGGGCTATCGCTCCAGCCCCTCCACTGTACACTTAAAAATTTTTTTTCATTATATCATGTGAGACATACAATTACAAGGATGTTCATAATTGGGTCTCTGTCATACAGTGTTCAAAGCACCCATCCCTCCACCAGTGCCCCATTCTCACCACCCACTTCCCAAACCCACCGCCCCAATCCCAGCCTGCCCCTATTGCAGGCACATTTTCTTTCTCTATCTCTCTGTCTCTGTCCCTGTATTTCCCTCTCTCTTGTCTTAATCATCGTGGCTTGCCTTACAGATATTAACAGTTTATGATGTCTCTATTTGAATATTCAATAGTGAGTTCTAGTGTGACATCATAATTTCCCACCCCCATAACCTTTCCAGTTTGTTGCAACTACAATGATCATTTCCACTGTGCACTTTTAAAAGGTTAATGATTATGCTTATATTTTGAGAAGAGTAATTTCAATTTGCTATGTGAAACCATCCTTTTTCATATTAACACTTGGGTTTATTATATACAGTGTATTTGTAAATCATAGTTTTAATATTAATTAACTCAGAGTATTTTTTGCTGGACCTAGCAAACTGAAAATCTTTCTATTACCAAACAGTTTACTAGCTAACACAATTCAACATTCTTTTAAAGTTTATGGCTGATCTTCTAGTAAGGAAAGGGAATTTCCACTTTCTGAAACAAGCAATTGGAAATTACAAAGGTATCAATGAACCATAAGATTGGGGTTTACGCTGGTACGGAATAGGGACTGTCTGCTTAAGAAAGCTTGGTTCTGGTTATGCCTATACTTAAGACAGATGTGATCTTGACTTTGTGCATTTGAGGAGTTGGTACAGGGATACCCACTCATCCCCCCCCACCCCAATTTGATTTTTGTTATGTTTTGGTGGTGCAAGGGGGGCTACTCCTAGGGTCTCTCCTGACAGTACTCAGTGGACCCTGTAGTGCTGGGGATTGAACCAGGGTCAGCCACATGCAACACAAGTTTCTTAACTCCTGTACTATCTCCCCATCCAGAAATATATTTCTGTTCTTAAAGGGATAACTATTAATAATCACTTGATCACTTGAATCCTGTTATTCATCCATTTGCTTGAGCAGGCGCCAGTAACATTTCCATTGGACCCTATCACGTTCCAATGTAGCCCAATGGCATCTGGTTGATTCAGGAATATGAAGAGCCTCAAACCATTCCTTCAGGGTCTTGACAAGCAAGTCTGACCATCTTGTAGGTGGCGGCCACGTTGTTGCAGGACACCTAAAAGCCTAGGCCTCTGCATCTGCCCTGGATTGCCTCCTGCAGGTCACTTCATAGATAAGGGGATAGTATGAATGTGGCAGTCTTATCTGACCATGTATTCTGAACTGGCTGGTATAAATATTCTCTCATGCTACCACAATCATCGTGGGACTAGCTAGACCTTACCAGCATATTTGCCTGGCCACGTAGGATCTCTAAGTAATTAGACCAGAGAGAAATGCTGTTTGCCTCCCAAGCAAACAAGCATGGCTCCCTGATATACTCAAAGGTAACTAAAATACAAAACTACCATGAAGTAGAAGAAACTTGTGAAGGCTTGGAGAAATATTTAGCTGGCATTAGTATTAGTCTTTGGTACAGAGACATGCCATCGCAGAACCCCCTTCTCTACCCTATGAAGGCAATTCCAGGCAGATCTTAGCTCAAGACATTAGCATATAAAAGGGCCTAGGTGGGGTGCTGGGAGAGATTACCTAGGGCATTTGACCCTCCCTGCTTTCCATAACAGTGGGAGGGAGGTCTGAGTTGCAGGGGTATAATATTAGCCTGCTTCCTCTCTCACACATACGGCTCTTTTTTAGGCTCTCTCTTTGTGAGCTCGTACCCTTCTTGGGAGTGTTGTCTCTGTCTCCTCTTTACAGGACCTTTACACGTGTTGGCCGCCATCTTGGCCTACATGTGGCTGGGGTTCTAGCCGTGAATCCTAAGCACCGGGCTTTTCCTTTTGCTGATTTGTATGCCTGAACCTGTGATAAGTAAACCTTTTTTAAAAAACTGCATCGGATTCCTGAGTTTTCATCCATTCCTCGCCGGCTTCCGAGGTATAAGGGAACTCGCTTCCCAGTACTGTTGGGGACTCAGGCAGAGCTCCCCGACACCACATGATCTTTTGACATCCCGTGGGATCCAGTCGGTAATGACTCTAGTCCAGCGGTTGTCTCCAAATCTCATTACATGTCCAGCCCATCTGATTTTCGATGCCTTGGCAAATGAGACAATGTCCCTGTCTCTGGAATAGCGACAGGAGGTCAGAACTCCAGATTCCTTCTCTCACTTGAGTGAGGCGTGATATTCCAAGCATAGCCCTTTCTATTCCTCTCTGGGAGACCCGCATAGCATTCTCATCCTGCTTTACGTAGGGCCCAGGTCTCTGAGGTGTATGTTAACGCAGGGAGAAACGGTGGAGTCAAAGAGATGTGCCCGGAGCTGGAGGTTCTTTGTCCTTTTAGCTATTTCTTTGATGCCTTTGAAGGCATTCCATGCTGCTCTCTTCCTCCTGCGCAGCTCAGGTTTTAGGTCATTCATCATGTTGACTTCTCGACCTAGGTACACATTACTGCTGCATTCAGAGATGTTTGTTCCATTGAGAGTGAATGGGACCTCTGGAACTAGTTCATTTTTCATAAACATAGTTTTCTTTAGATTCAGCTGTAGACCTACCTTTCCACATTCTCGGTCGAAGTCAGCCAGCATTTGTGCTGCTTGGCTAATGTTTGGTGTTATTAGAACACGTCCAAGTTTGCTAAACGGTGCAGAGAAGTGATAAAAGAAGACCTCAAAGACAGAAGAGCAGAAATACTGGAAGATGCAGCAGAAGCCGGGAAAAGATTTCGCACCGCCTGCCTGTCCTTCGCCAACTATAAGACCAAGATGACTGCCCTCCGACGCCCTGATGGATCTATTACATCTTCCAGAAAGGCAATGGAGAAGATTATCCATGACTTCTACTCAAATCTCTTTGATAGCCACATCCACCTGCCCACATACCAAATTCCACAGGATGGATATGTCATTCCCAATGTTCTCCCTTCTGAAATCCGACATGCCATCTCATCGGTAAAGAAGGGAACAGCACCAGGGCCAGACAAAGTTAGACCCGAACACCTGAAGAATCTGCCATTGGTACTCATCAATACACTAGCTCGGCTCTTCACACACTACCTGTCCGAATGCAAGGTACTCTCCCAATGGAAAACCAGCAGGACAGTTCTACTGTGTAAGAAGGGGAGACATTCACGACATCGGCAACTATCGCCCCATCTGCCTGTTGTCTGTCGTCTACAAGCTGTTTACAAGAGTCATCCTGAATAGGATTGGCAGAACACTAGATGAAGGACAGCCATGCGAGCAAGCTGGCTTCCGGAAAGGATTCAGCCCAATCGACCATATCTACACGGTAACCAAGCTCGTTGAGGTTTGTAGGGAGTACAAGATGCCGTTCTGTCTCATGTTCATTGATTTACAGAAAGCCTTTGATTCTGTGGAGACGAAGCAGTCATCGAAGCCCCTAGCCAAACAGGGTGTTCAAACCCAATACATCAAGATCCTTCGTGAGCTGTGTTACGGATTCACCACCAGGATCTCACCATTCTACAAAGAAGTGATCATTGATGTCAAAAGAGGGGTTCGACAGGGTGATACCATTTCACCCAAACTTTTCAGGGCCACCCTTGAGAACATCATGCAACAATTAGAATGGGAAGGAATGGGAATGAAGATAGATGGTCTGCAACTAACCACCTTCGCTTCGTTGATGACATCGTTCCACTATTAATAATAAGCTAGAAAATTAGCTTATGAAATAACAAAGCTTATCTTTTGGGTGCTGGAACACTGTATGGCTTTAAATCCAAACATGAACATTTTTGTAATTGTCAAAAAATAAATAAATAAATTTAAGCAAATAAAAAATAAAAACTGGCTTGGCTGTGGATAGAAAAACAAAGCCCTCTTTTTTTTGCTAGCAAGTTTTTATTTCTAATTTAATTTTTTGTTGTATGTGTGGTACCATGGATTGATCCTAGGTCACATGATCACTTGATCACTTGAATCCCGTTATTCATCGATTTGCTCGAGCGGGCGCCAGTAACATTTCCATTGGACCCTATCACGTGCCAATGTAGCCCAATGGCATCTGGTTGATTGAGGAATATGAAGAGCCTCAAACCGTTCCTTCAGGGTCTTAACAAGGAAGTCTGACCATCTTGTAGGTAGGCGGCCACGTGATCTTTTGACATCCCGTGGGATCCAGTCGGTAATGGCTCTAGTCCAGCGGTTGTCTCCAAATCGCATTACATGTCCAGCCCATCTGATTTTCGATGCCTTCGCAAAGCGAGACAGCATCCCTGTTTCTGGAATAGCAAAGGAGGTCAGAACTCCAGATTCCTTCACTCACTTGAGTGAGACGTGATATTCCAAGCATAGCTCTTTCGATGCCTCTTTGGGAGACCTGAATATCATTCTCATCCTGCTTTCGTAGGGCCCAGGTCTCTGAGGCGTATGTTAATGCAGGGAGAATGGTGGAGTCAAAGAGATGTGCCCGGTGCCGGAGGTTCTTTGTCCTTTTAGCTATTTCTTCGATGCCTTTGAAGGCATTCCATGCTGCTCTCTTCCTCCTGCGCTGCTCAGGTTTTAGGTCGTTCATCATGTTGACTTCTCGACCTAGGTACACATAACTGCTGCATTCAGAGATGTTTGTTCCATTGAGAGTGAATGGGGCCTCAGGAACTAGTTCATTTCTCATGAACATAGTTTTCTTCAGATTCAGCTGTAGACCTACCTTTCCACATTCTCGGTTAAAGTCAGCCAGCATTTGTGCCGCTTGGCTAATGTTTGGTGTTATTAGCATGTATATCTTACAACAATTTAACATTGATAGTATAATCTATTTATAATCCATTTCAAGTTTCACCATTTTGCCAGTCCTTCTCCAGTTTATAATTATTGCAGTCCATTATCATCCATGCATTTAATTCTCTCTTTCTCATTTTCTCTCTCTCTCCTTTTGCACATTTTGGTTTGCAAAACAGACACAATACATACATGTGGTAGAATCCAATTACTGACATTTCCTCTTGGCCCCTCTTTTCCCCGGCCTTGGATATAAATCTCATACTATTTGTCTTTAAACTCCACAAATGAATGCAATCATTTTATATCTGTTCTCCTTCTGACTTATTTTACTTGGCATGATACTCTCCATGTTCATCCACTTATAGGTAAATTCATGAAAGTATTTTTAATGAAAATTTGTAATCATGGGAGTAGGATATAAATATAATTTGCCATTGATTTTATGCAAACCTCTAATGTGAAAACAATGTTAAACTATCATGGGCTGGTGATAACTTTGCAGAAGGAGCCATGTTGGAGAGACGATCTTCAACATGGGCCATATAAGATTTTTACAGCTAAGTCCATACTGAACATGAGGTTCAGAGTCATCATTTTTAGGGACTAGAGCAATAGTATAGCAGATAGGGAACTTGCATTGCCTGCAGCTCACCTGAGTTTGATCCACAGTATTCCATATGGTCTCCTCAGCACCTTCAGATATAATTCCTGATCTTAGAGCCAGGAGTAAGCCCTGAGCATCACCAGAAGTGATCCAAAGATGAAACATGAGCAAATAAAACAAACGGAAAACCCAAAAATATAAACCTCAAAAAAAAACCTGTCATAATTTTTAAATGCACAAGAAATTATAAATCCAGATGAATGAAAATACCAAAGTCTAAGGAAGTGATATTACATACCTGATGATTAGGTAACCTTGAATTGATATTTTTCCAAGGAAGATATACAAATGGCCAACTGGTAGAGGAAAAGATGTTCAACATCATTAATCATCAGTGAAATGCAAATCAAAACCGCAATGTGGTATCACCTCACACCTGTTGGGGGTGTCTACTTCAGATTCTAAAATTGAATGTGGACAAAGGATATGGAAAAATTGGAACGCTTGTAAATAGCTGATGGGAGATGAAATAAATGCATTATGGCACTTCCTCAGTAGGCAAAGGCACAGAGTAGTAATACCATAAGATCTAATCTTACTCACGATCTTGAAGAGATATTTTTTCTCTATTCTTTGCAGCACTATAGTTAACAGACAAAATATGTAAACTAAATGCCCACTAGTGGATGAGTGAATAAAAATGCATAAATAAATACCATAGAATATTATCAGCCTTTCGAAAAGGGAATGATGTATATGCCACAATAAAAATGATTTGAGAATATTATGCTAAGTGAAGGAAAAAATGTCAAGAATACAAACACTACATGAATACACATATAAGAGTAATCTAGAGTGGTCAGACATGGATGTAGGGGGGGAAACGGTAGTTCCCGGGCACCAGAATGAGAGAAATGGGAGTTGATAATCAGTACATATCATAAGTCACATCTGCAACATGAAAACGTTCTAGAGATCAGTTAAATCATGTCGTTCCTATATTAAACAATATCATTTTGGGGTCCACACCAGGCAGTGCTCAGTACTTACTCATGGCTCTGCATGCAAAGCAAATGCCTTACCTAATGTGCTATTGCTCTGGTCCCAACAATATAATTTTGAACTTAAAATTCTAGTGAGGATTACTGTCAAATCAAGAGTTTTACTCCAATATAATAAATTAAATTTAATTTTAAAAGAGGTGTAAAATTTCTTCCTCTTGCATATGGAAACTAGACTAAAACAAACCCAATGCAAAATGCACAAGAAATAAAACATGGGATTGAAAAATGTACTCAAAAAGATAAGAAAGTTACTTATTAAAACTTGTGGACAACTGACTTATGTTGAAGGAGCCAAAAACACAGATGGAGAAAGATGAAGCTCTTCAATGAGTGTGTTTTTGAAAACTAGACAATTAGATGTAGAAGAATAAAACGACACCACCAACACCATGTACAAAATTTAACTCAAAATGGATCAAAGACTTCCATGTAAAATCCGATACCATAAAAAAAAAAGCCAAAGGAAATACTGGCTACAGTTCCTTGTCATCGGGTTTACAGACGTGTTTAGAGACATCATTACTCTAATGGCGAGGAAAACAAAAGCAAGAGTAAAATGAGAGTCCAACAAACCAACAACCTCTGCATAGCTAAATAAACTATCATCAAATGAGAAGACTGCCTAACAAATGGGAAAAGATATATTTAACGCACAAAACATATAAAGAACTCATAAAATCAGGGGATGGAGTGATAGTCCAGTGGGTAGGGCGTTTACCTTTCATGCAGCTGACCCGGGTTCCATCCCTGGCATCCCATATGGTCGCCTGAGCACTGTCAGGAGTAATTCCTGAGCGAAGAGCCAGGAGTAACCCTTGAGCATCACTGGGTGTGACCCAAAAAGCAAAAATAAATAAATAAATAAAATCCAACATCAGCCAAACAGACAGTTGAATTAGAAATGGCAGAAGACAAGGCTTAGTTGAGGGGTTCAGTGGCTTATGACATCTACTACGCAAGCATGAGGCCATGAGTTCAAGCCTTGGTGCTGTCCATAAACACCAAGATGATCTTGATGGCTTCATTGTTTGGGATCATGGAGAGGGAAAGAAGTAAGCAGAATGTACAAATAGACATTTTTTCCAAAGATGATTTTAGAGAGTCAATAGACTTATTAAAGATGTCCATCACCTCTTAATATTGGGAAATCTAAGTCTTAACAGTGAGAGACACTACCTTACTTGGGAACAGGACTTATCCAAAAGGCGCTGTGGGTACTAAACAGATAGCTCAAGGGCATGCTTTGCATGCAGGCAATCAGGTTTTGCTTTCCGTGCCATATGGTCTTTCAAGTATTGCCAGCATTAGCCCTGAGTTCCTCCAGGTATAGGCTCAAGGCAAACTAAAACAACATAAACAGTGGCAAGAAGCAACAAGTACTGGGGAGCATTGGGAGAGAGTAAAACCCTTTATACACTGTTGGTGTGAATATAGATTACTGTTGTAAACATTATGGAAAGCAATATACTGTCCTTAAGTCATTGAACATAGAATTCAGTATGATTCAGTTTTAACATTATTGGATATTTATCTGAAAAAATACATAGCACCAATTTGAAGGGACATATGCATATCTTTGCCTATTGCGTGTAAAACAACCTGAGTGTCCATCAGCAGGTATTTGAATAAACATGTGGTTATAGGGGCTGGAGCGCTAGAATAGTGGGTAGGGCATTTGCCTTGCATGCAGCCGACTTGGGTTCAATCCTGGGCATCCTACATGGTCCCCCAACCCTTCCAGGAATAATTCCTGAGTGAAGAGCCAGGAGTAACCTCTGAGTGTCACCGGGTGTGACACAAAAGGCAAAAAATAAATAAATAAATAAAAGAATGTGGTTGTATATGCATGAAGAAATACAACTCAGCTATAAATAGGAAAGTCTGTCAATTGCAATAATATGCAGAGACTTAGAACATATTATGCCTAATAGAAAGCAAGCAAGTACTATATTGTTTTAATCATATGTTGTATGTATAGAAATAGAACAAGTAGATGGGATAAAATTAAATCAAGCTTTTTGACTATAAAACCAATTAGTAGTTTTGTAATTGAAACATTCAGTGAAATTGAAACAGAGTCCCAAATACACCACGGACACATGGACAGTAAATTTATCACAAAGGGGCAAGAAATAAAGAATGGAGAAGTATCTCTTCAATAAATGGTGTTGGGAAAACTGGAAAGCAGCATGCAAAAAAAAGTAACAGGATCACAGTTTTATAGTGTTTACAAAATGAACTCAAATTGCATTAAAGACTTGGATGTTAGATCTCAAATTATAAAACTGAACCATAGACAAAGCATTCAATGATATTGGCCTTTATGTTGATATTCACGATCACGATCACGATCTTCCCATTGATCATCTATTTGCTGGAGCGGGCACCAGTAATATCTCCATATGTCCTGTCTCATGCCAGTAGAGCCAGGGGCATCGGCTTGCTACAGGAACATAAAGAGCCTCAAACCATTATATTAGGTCATGGGAATAACCTAATATAATTGTTACTGGAATTTGGCATATCATATACAACCACGAGAAGTTTGCCAGGCTTGTCGAGAGGGGGAGGCAAACTCTTTTAAACACCTCCAAATAAAGCAATTATTGATGAACCGCGCGGCCACAAGCGGCCTTGAGCCGGGCTGTGATGGGCTGGTCTGCTGGGTGGGAGTTCTGACGAGAGGGAAGTCCAGTAGTGGGAAAATGGCGGCACCCGCAGAGTGAGGGAGGGGGTGGTCTGGCTTGTTGTGAGGCTCTGCCAAGGTGGTGGGCCAGGGCTAGAACCCGCCATGCCTCCCGACTGCCTCATGAACGGCTGTGCACAGGGAGAGCAAGGAACAGCTCTGCCCCATGTGTGAGAGTCTCTGGACCTAATATGTTGATATTAGGAATTTTATTTTGCCAAGGGAAATGAAAAAACGGGGATGAAATCAAACTAAAATGTTTCTACACAGGGGGCTGGAGCGATAGCCCAGCGGTAGGGTGTTTGCTTTGCATGTGGCCGGCCCGTGCCGGCCGGGTTCGATCCCAGCATCCCATATGGTCCCCGAGCACCGCCAGGAGTAATTCCTGAGTGCAGAGCTAGGAGTAATCCCTGAACGTCTCTGGGTGTGACCCAAAAAGCAAAAAGAAAAATTTTTTCTACACAGTGACATGAACTGCCATTAAAACAAGAAGAAAAAATTACAGAACAGAATTTTTTCTGGGTCATACATCTGACAAAGATCTAGTATTCAAGGTGGATCAGGCGTTCCCAAATAATTCTATCAGTGAATAAAAAAAAATGAGAAGACACAGACATTTTACAGTTTTTTTTTTTTTAAAATACAGATCACCAATAGGTACAGAAAAAAATTTGATGTCTCTGATTACCATGGCACTGCAAACCAAGTGACAATGAGCTGCTGCCCACACCTGTAAGAATGGCCAACAGCAAGCGTTTGTGGGTTACGGAAAGCAATCAGCTTCCATTCCCTTGAATGCCATTGGTGGGAATGTAAACTGATGCTATAGAAAGAGTGAGAGGAAAACACACTGACAGAATGTGCCTACATATGGAAAAATTTAATGACGTAAGTGAAAATTGCAGAAAAGCACAACTTATTCAATAAAGAGTGCTGGGATAATTGATTAACCATGTGGAAAAGACTCATAAATTTAAACCACAGCACATTTTATACACTCAGTATGTATATTAAAGTATAAAATGTTAAAGATTTTACTAAAAACAATAAATGAAGATACTTGCTATCCACGTGGCTGACCTGGATTCTATTTCTGTCATCGCATATGGTACCCTGCACGTCACTAGGAGTGATTCCTGAGCAGAGTGCCAGGAGCACATCTGAATATTTCTAGGTGTGCTCAATTCACCAGCCCTCCCACAGTAACAACAACAACCTTAAGCTGAGGATACTTATGCCACCGAGCCATAGAAAAATGGTTAGGAAAAAAAAACTAAACATATAAACATTATAAGAAAATCCTAGTAAATATTAATAAGCTAAAATGAACATTTTCCAAAGAGTATGAAACCAATATCCAAGGCCAGGCAAAACACGAGTTAGGAGGTCTTGTCAGTGGATGGAATCTACCACAAGTGTGTGTGAGTCAGAGATGAGGTAAGACAGAGGAAGGAACGGTGTATTAATACCAGCGTAGAACTGAGCATTGAATGTAGGCAGAGAGATATGAATGCTAACCTCTAAATTGCAAGCCACAATGTGTAAGAGAAGGAATATATATATATATATATATGTATATAGATAGATAGATAGATAGATAGATAGATAGATAGACAGACAGACAGATAGAGAGAGAGAGAGAGAGAGAGAGAGAGAGAGAGAGAGAGACAAAGTACCTGCCATAAAGGCAGGCTGGGGAAGGGAAGGAGGGAATCGGGGACATGGTGGTGGGAAATGGGCACTGGCGGAGGGGTGGGTGTTGGAACACTGTATGACTGAAACCCAAACATGAACATCTTTGCAATTGTATATCTCAGTGTGGTATAATACATTTTTTTAAATGAACATTTTCCTTCTTTAAATTTTATTTTCATTTGGCTTTTGGCCACACCTCACCATGCTAAGGGCTTACTGCTGGCTCTGTGCTCTGTGCTCAGAGATCACTTCTGGTAGACTTTCAGTATCTCCAAGGGATGTGTGGGTGCTGATCATAAACCATTGAACTGGAGTTTAGAGCACCTAGTCAGCTGAAGATCACAACAAATACAGAAATGAAAATTGCACTGTGGAAGTCTGCCAGAGTCAATTAAATTTAAGCATTTTGTATTAACTGTTATTAAATTGAGTCAGAAACAAGTTGTACAATTTGCTTCTGGTATGTTAAATGATTAGCCATCCCAAAATCAGGAGTATACACTTGTGACCTCTCAGAGAATAAATTGCGCCCTATTTCTATAGATTTCAAGTAGTTGATTATATTATGTTAGTTGATCTATTAGTTGATTATAATTCATATTAGTTGATAAATTAGTTGATTATAATTCCTGTGCTCATTCATGTTTTTTTGGTGCGGGGGCACACATCCAACAATGTTCAGGGTTACTCCTAGCTCTGCCCTCAGATTCACACCTGAGATGCCCAGGATTCAACCCAGGTTGGCCGCGTGCAAAGCAAATGTCCTGTCTGCTGTACCATTGCTTGGGCGCTGTGTGCATTCATTCTCCACTTGATCTTAGTCAAAAGGCCTAGAAGTGATGTGTGCAGTAATTCTTAACTGGAGTAATTTTACTTTTTGCTTTTTAATCTTTTTAGCTTTTTAAGGTTGGTGATAGCTAAAGGTTTACTTCAATAGATTATTTTTGATCTGGCTTCTCTTAATTAAAGATCATTCTGAGAATTTATTTTTGTGGGGGGAAAAGAGAAAAATGTATATATTTACTTTCTTTTTAAAAAATATGTCAGGCTCTATTAATGGAAAATTCATAATGCATTTAAGGAAAAGGGAGGAAAAACATTGATTAAATTTGACCCAATATTCAAATCATGAACAAATATTACCGTTATCCACTAGGTGTCGCTAGAAACCACTAGAATTAAAATCTTAAGGATTTTGTAGGAAGGAGCATTTTTGCGGAAGTATTAATAGTTTATTGTTTGTTCTCTTGCGATTCTAAGTTTACATAGATGAAAATATTAATTAGAAGATTTAGCATGTCCGTTTTCATCATTCATGAACTAGGAACAGTCACAGTTCTGGGGATTTTAGTGAACAGAGTACTTTAGTAATGACAAAGGCCTTGCTGCTCCTCACAAGAGCCCTAAGGTGAGCCCTCAGGTCTGTTCTTCCTTGGTCTGTTTCCTGAGTGGGCAGCGGCCCGCGGGCTGTGGCGAGGAGGAAGGTCACCTCTGACGGCTGCACTCCTGGTCTCACTGATGGTTTGCTCCTAGCCATCAACTTCCTGTTTTCTTCAGGTTTGTTTTCTTCAGGTCTTATGTGCATGTATTCTGTGTGTGTGTGTGTGTGTGTGTGTGTGTGTGTGTGAGTGTGTGTGTGTGAGAGAGAGAGAGAGAGTGAGAGAGTGAGAGAGAGAGAAAGAGAGAGAGAGAGTGAGAGAGAGAGAGTGTTTGTGTGTGTGAGGGCAGTGTTGAGGGGCACTCAGGGGTTATTCCTAACTCTAGGCTCAGGAGTGAGTTCTGGAGGTACTTAGGGACCATCTACTGGGGATGAACTGCAATTGGCAGCATCCAAGCCTTTCCTCCTGTACTATCTCTCAGCCTACTATTGGCTGAAATGAAGGTGTAAAGAAATTTCCAAAATAAGTCTGGTCACATCTGCCATTGACCTTAAAAAATGATGGCTTTTAATTTGAAAGTCTGAGTCAGAACCCTTTAATATGTGGGATGGGTTCCCCACAAATACTGTTCTCGGCAGACACCAGTGGTCCATTTGCTTGTTTTTGTCATCTGACCTTTGACTTGGCTTCTCAGCCCGGGTCTCAAGCCTGGGTTTGTAGAGTAGAGGCAATCTCCTGCTGCGATAGCAAAGTTTCCAAGTGTTCACACCTCCCTTGTCGCACCTGTCATCTGGCGCATGCACATGCACCCCAAGGTGAGTCAGAAGTTAGCCACAACCAAGGGGGAGCCTGCACCAGGTCTGAGCGTGAAGGCTCCCAGGCCGGCGGCCTCCTGACCCACCAACCTGAGAGCAGCGATGCCCATACACCTGGTGAGGCAGCGCAGGGCCAATCTGCAGCCTAGTTTGGCAGCTGAGTTTGGGATGGTGTGTCCAACTTAGAACTAGGCACTATGGAAGCCACCCAATAGACTTTCATTCCCTATGTTCCCAGGGTGGCTGTTTGGTCTGACTTCTGTTTCCAAAGTCAGAAAAAACTGGTGATAGAATAAGACTTCATTTCTCTTAGCTGACTATGGAACAAGACAAAAACAGTAATGGGGTCTGGGGTGGGTGATGTGTGTGTGTGTGTGTGTGTGTGTGTGTGTGTGTGTGTGTGGTGTTTGACATGGTGGAGGACATTTCTGCTATTAAAGGCCCAGGTCCTGCCTTGACATGTGTTTGTTATTTGTTCATATGCTCTAACTTTTCTTCCTATTTCAGAACAGCACACACAAGTCACAGTCCCTGAAGTTAGAGCGATGGCTCAGTTTCATGTAGGATAAAGAAAGAGCATAGATGGGGCCAGAGCGATAGCCCAGCGGGTAGGGTGTTTGCCTTGCACGTGTCTGGCCTGTGCCAGCCCGGGTTCGATCCCTGGCATCCCATATGTTCCTCCCGAGCATCGCCAGGAGTAATTCCTGAGTGCAGAGCCAGGAGTAACCCCTGAGCATCCCGGGGTGTGACCCAAAAAAGCAAAAAAAAAAAAAGAGCATAGAAAAAATAGAAATAAAACAACAGTCTGTAGAAGGAAATGCGTTGGACATCCTTGAGAGCAGTGTTGGTGTGGAGCCCAATCTATACCAAAGGGCTGGACTCTCAGACCTTCAAATTAAAAGCCTTCATTCCATATTTCTAGTTCTATGATTTACATAATCAGTACCTTTGTTATTGTAAATCTAGATGTTTGTCAGAGTATATTGGTCTCTGGGGTCTAAACAGATTTAATCGAAAATCCCAGTGTTGGCAGCTGTTTGCTAGGGAATGTCAGGCATGAGATGTTCAAACTCAGGCCTGGAAATAGAATTTTTTTTAAATTTTTTATTTTTTACAATTACAAAGATATACAATTAAAAAGTTCATATTTGGGTTTTGGGTCATACAGTGTAGCGCACCCATCCCGCCACCAGTGCCCATCTCCCACCACCAACGTCCCCGGTTCCCTCCCCCCCCCAGCCCTCCTCCATGGCAGGTTCTTTATTTCTTTCCATTTCTCTATCTTTCTCTTTGAAATAGAATTTTTAATGACACAAGCCAAAACACAGAACTCTCTTCCTTGTGAAAATAAAACAATTTTAAAATCTTTTAAAATTTTAACTAAATAAATTTCTGCTGCAGAGCCTTGCAGCAAGCCAAACGACCCCCGACTCCATGAGGGCCTCCATTTTCCACATCCGGACTTCCTCTCCTCAGAACTCCACTCCAGCAGACCAGCCTATTACAGTCTGGCTTGTGTGGCTGCTTGCAGCCACGCGGTTCATCAATAAATGCTGGATTTAGAGATGACTACAAGAGTATGCTACCTGCACGGTAGAGCCTGGCAAGCTACCCGTGTCGTATTTGATATGCTAAATATCAGTAACAATTTTAGACCTCATTTCATGACCTGATGATGGAATGGTTTGAGGCTCTTTATGTTCCTGGAGCAAGCAGGTGCCCTTGGGCTCTACTAGCATGAGACAGGACATATGGAGATGTTACTGGTGCCTGCTCGAGCCAATCAATGATGAAAGGGAAGACAGTGATACAGTGAAATTTCTTTGACACCCTTTGGCCCCAGTGGTTAGGCCTTTCCTCAGGGGCAAACTGAGCCCCCTTCCTCACCTGCAGACTGGGCATGAGGAATGGCAGCTGCTCTCCCATGGGGGAACAGCTGGGATGCTGCTTGCAGAGGATAAGCTCCGCCCCTTCCTGCTGAGGGATTTTCCTGCTTCCACAACTTCTCCTTCATGGCCGGTTCACAGCTACAGTTAAATTCCTTAATGCTAGTGGGCTGTGATTAACTCCATGAGTGCAGGATTTTGTCTGTACAGCACTGAAATCACATGTATAGCTAAAGTAACCTTGATTCCAAAAAAAAACAGGATGAGGACAAAAGATTCATGGGCATGCAGTGAATATATTCCCTGTATAGACATTCTCTGTCCATAATAGTTAGTGAGTAGGGCCGAGAGGCAGTATAGTGGGGAGGACACTTCCCTTGCCGCTGACCTGGGTTTGGTCCCTGGCACCACATATGGTCTCCCCATGCCCTGTCAGGAGTAAACTCTGAGCTCATCTGTGTGTGGGTCCCCTCACCTCCAAATAGTTGAGTCAATACAGATTTTACTCCCATTTGCTGAAGCATTGAAATGGAAAACTTTTGCAGACGGAACACCCACCTCTTCCTCATCTGCCTGTGATTGCTCTATTTCCATGGGGCGCTGTCCTGCTGGCACTCCCCAGGCTCTGCAGATCAGAACTGAACTAGGCTGAGAGTTGAGTGTTAGCCCGAGACTGCTGGGAAAGTGCGAGAAACTGACCTAGTGGAAAATGTGGGTGCAGAGCTGCCTCTCAGCCTGGACGCTTAGTCCCGGCCCCTGAGGAGAGTGAACCTTGACTTCCCGAGCAGCAACCTCATGGCCTTCTCCTGCTTCCCTCCCACCTGGAGCCTGTACTAAAGCTCTGTCACCCACATGGTGAACCAGAGCCCCGGCAAAGAAAGCAGCAGATTCTCAGCATCTGGGGACATCATTGAGGACTATACCAACCTGCAACTTGATGGTAGTGTGAGTGCGTTCAGTTTAAGCTGTTTGGCCAAGTCATGGATATACTTTCCAAGAAAAGGAAGCAGAAGAGGACTCTATCACAACAATCCAAGGATTCTATCTCCAGAATGAAATTAAGCAAAAGCATGGGGAATAAAATGTAAAGGCACCCACTAATATATATAATGGTGAAAAAACAGGAAGTTTGGGCTTTAAGATCAGGGATCAAGACAAGGCTCTCTCCTCTCTCGCGTCCTGAGCTGGTTGGCAGTAAGATGGCTAAATGCACCCAGAAGGCGGGGATCGTGGGTAAATACAGGACGTGTTTCGGCGCCTCCCTCAGGAAGGTAGTGAAAAAATTGAAATCAGCCAGCACGCTAAGTACATCTGCTCCTTCTGCGGCAAGACCAAAATGAAGAGAAGGGCCGTGGGCATTTGGCGCTGTGGTTCCTGTATGAAAACAGTCGCCGGGGGCGCTTTGACACAACTTCTGCTGTCACAGTGAAATCTGCCATCAGAGGACTGAAGGAGTTGAAGGACCAGTAGATTTGCCGCCTGAAGCATTGCTGACCTGTAATAAGTGGGTTAATTAAAAAAACATAGTTCTCTGCTCTCACACTTTTGTTTCCTTTACTTATAGCTTAGTCAGAGTAAATAGATAATGACAGGGACTGGAGCGATAGTCCAGCCGGTAAGGCGTTTTGCCTCGCATGCAGCCGATCCAGGTTCAATCCCTGGCATCCCATATGGTCCCCCATGCAGTGCCAGGACTGATTCCTGAGCGCAGAGCCAGGAATAACCCCTGATCATCGCTGGGTGTGACCCAAAAAGCAAAAAAAAAAAAAAAAAAAAGTAACGACAAGAAGTAAAAAGAAGGTGGATTAGAGGAGTAAAACTCTCATTATGTGCAGGTGGTGTCATAAGATATGGGAAGCCCTAACAACATCACTAAAAAATATATTAAAAATAAAATCGAGTGAAGTGGCAAACTAAAAAAAATCATTATACAAAAATCTGTTCCATTCTTATAACCAAACAAGTGAGAAGAAAATAAATATATTAAAAAATCATACCAAAGAGCAAATTCCTAGCAATAAATATAACAAAGGAAACAAAAAAATCTATGCAGTGAAAATGATGAAACTGCTAAAAAATATAGAGACCTAAGTGTTGATTGATAGACAATTGAGTACAGATGTAATATATGTAAGGGAATACTATTCAGCTATAAAAAGATAAAATTGCCATTTAGAGTTAAATGGAAGTACATTAGGGAATTATAAGAAGCAAACTAGGTCAAAAGGAAATTGAAAAATATCATAGAAATTCACTTATAGCAAATAACAAAATGAATATAACAAAATGAAGTATAACATATAACAAAATGAAGTAGATGAATGAATACAAATTAAACATAAACAGTGGCCATCTACAAGAGTATGCCACCCTCACGGCAGAGCCTGGCAAGCTACCCGTGGTATTTGATATGCCAAATACCAGTAACAATTATAGTCCTCATTCTCATGACCTGATGGAATGGTCCGAGGCTCTTTATGTTCCTGGAGCAAGCACGTGCCCTTGGGCTCTACTAGCATGAGACAGGACGTATGGAGATGTTACTGGTGCCGCGCCGAGCAAATCGATGATGAACGGGAAGACAGCCATACAGTGACAGTGATCAACAAGATTGCTGAGTTTACCCATTAGAGGGAAAGGATGGTAGGCAGAAGCAAGAGTGGACGGTATAATGGATGGTGGTGGATATGTTTTTAAATTTTAAAAAGATGGGGCCGGTGCGATAGCATAGCTGGTAGGGCCTTTGCCTTGCACGCAGCCAACCTGCAGTTCTATCCATGGCATCCCTTTTGGTCCCCTGAGCACCGCCAGGAGTAATTCCTGAGCAAAGAGCCAGGAGTAACCCCTGCACATTGCTGGGCATGACCCAAAAAAAAAAAAATTAAAAAAGATAATGAACTTAAAATATCTCATTTCCTCTAGTTTAATTTGAAAAACCTCTGACTTTTATTAGGGTTTTGCCAGAACCATGGTGTTAGAATTAGTAGATAAGAGCGTTAAAAAAATAAATTCAGCCACATGGTTCACTTGAGCAAAGCAATTTGACATTGGAATTATGTTTGCGGGAAAGTATCACTAACAATATTGTTAACTGCAGAATCTCAATAAATCACTGTCAGTATCACTGTCTTCCCGTATATCATCAATTTGCTTGAGCTCTCTATAAAATGTTTTTAAAAAATGAAGCAGACAGCATTATATATAGCAGAGAGAAAAGAAACGTGTAGAAAGGGAGATGAGATAGAAAAAAGCAGAATCCAGGAAGCTTCCATTAGGCAGTACCTGAGTTGGTTACTGCAAAGCAACTGTCCTTTAGGGGATGGTGGGTTTTCTGGAGGACTATCTATGCATGCTACTCCATAGACTGGTTTAAGATTTCATTTCTCAGAGATCCAAACTCTATTCATCTTGTTTTGGGGACCTGCAGCTTAACTTAAAGAAATACATTATGGATCTATGTCTTGCTTTCTACCAGTAAGACCTCCTGGTTCTAGATTGTCATACTGCGCCCATCAGTGTCTCTCCACAGTGTTCTCTGGCCTTTGGTGCTTGAATCAGGCCTAGTTCTCATGGTCCTAACTTGTTTGCCAAGCGCACCTAATCTCAGCCTGCAATACCTTTTGACATCAATTCTTTAGGGAATACCATGCAAGATGTGAACCTTAGCATTCACACTGTAACGCTCTGAAGCCAAACTGCTGAGATCCACAGCTTTCTTCTCCCTTTAAGCACCTCCTGAATCTTGCTGGATATAAGGTGAACCTCTGCCCGATAGCTGCTTTGTTTTTCAGCCTATCCAGCACATTCCTGCTCTGCATGGTTTCCTGAGCATCACCTGCAGAATTAGTAGTATTCCTTTTTCCACCACCAATCCCATGTGGTAGCTTGGACACATGTGCTTGCTCTCCATTCTCCCTGAAATCTTTTCCATAAACATACAAAATCCCCTCAGCAGAAGCGGAAGCATGCTGGGCCCATACAAAGTCCCTCTCTTCACTTCTTACAGGTTCCAAGTTGCTCTGTCTGAATTCTGGGAGCTGTAGTTTGGGAGTACACGTATTGGCTAAGTGACAGGCAGAGGACACCCTTTGGGAAGGGGACTTGTCTCTGATGGTGCAGATTTTATTTGAGTCACAGGTTCTTTCCAACTTACCAGATAACTGTGTTGAAACAGTTTTCTTTGTTTTATACTGTGGACTTAAAAACATCCTTATTGCTGTGTGAAAGTCTTCTCTTTTACCTTGGCAGACATTTTATCAGGGAATTTAACAAATCTTAGCTGTGAGATTTCAGTAATAGATATTTTCACACCTTGTAAAACCTCTAATAGAAAAAAAGATTTTTGATCCTCACAACTTTGGGTATCTTCTATGTTTTCTTTTTTATTGGTTTTCATTCTCCTAGATAGTCAGATTAAAAAAAAACATTAATGTAAAAGTCTTGATACTTAAAATAATAGAGCTATCATTGTATTTAATTTTTGAATTCATATGACACTTGTAATACTCTAGTCATACTCACTTGGGACTATAAGGGTCATTAAATTGCTTGTGATTTTGACTCATTGCTCATGTAGATTTTCTGATAAGATACACACGTAACATGCAACTAGAAATATTTTGGGAGGCAAGACCTAAATGATATCAAATGACCAAACCAAGACCTAAGTGATATCAAATGATCAAACTTTCATTTGATCAAATGAAATTTTAAATTAGAAAACCCACCTGAGACTGAATTTTGCCTTTTATGCTTTAATAAGTTAACAACAACAATAATAATAGTCATTTGTTGTCATTTTAATAAATCTGCTTTGGAAACCTTTTCTGTTGTATGGTGCTCCATACAACGAAAAGGTACTCTCGTACCTTTTCTTAGGGTACTCTAGGTGGCACTAGGGATCTGAACCAGGTTTATATATATCTGCCACTACCAGGCAAATGCTTCTACCCCCACCCTCTCTCTCTTATCTCTCTCTTTCTCTCTCTCTCTCTCTCTCTCTCTCTCTCTCTCTCTCTGTCTGTCTCCTGCCCTGAAAATCTTTCAGCTATTTTTAGAATACTGGTTCATTTTTATGTCAGAGTTGACTGTTGTGTCAGTCAGTATAAATACTGTAAGGTGAACAGAATGTTTTCAAAGTTACCAAAATAGAAAAAAAAAAGAACAGGAAATAAAAGTATATTGTAATCAAATGCGTCATCCACGTCTGTGTCTCCATAAAGATGGTGACTCCTGGTGGGGCTGGATGTCATTGAAAAGCAAAGGTCATGATTTAAAAATAGTCGCTGTGGTCAGACATGGGAGACCACAAAGTGGAAGCGGGCTAATCTTGAGCCACGTGCACTGTAGAGAAGCATCTTGTTGCCCTTTTATTTATAGCAACAAGCTTGGCCACCACCAGTAACCAAGGCACTAATGTAGTTTGGTATTAATGTGAAACGTTAGCTCTTTCAAGATGAATGACTACACCCTTGAAAGTTACTTTTCATATGGCTATATTAGTACATAAAGAATTAAATTCTATGTAAAGCTATATTATTTGCAAGACTTTAATTAAAGTTTTAATGTTATCTTGTCATTTGCTGAGGGCTCTCTCCCAAGTAGTGCTCAGGAGGCTTCCCCCCCACCCCATCCATGATTCTTGGCCACCTGCGCCACTGATCAATGCTGGAATCTGAGGATCTGGTGTTTCTTGGGCTTTGTGGTGCCAAGAACTAACTGGGTGCTTGAGCAATGCCTGGGAGCCTCCAGACCTGCATCTTGCTGTGATTGGGGGACCACTAGTCTTGGGGATTGAACTGAGTTTTCTCACATGAGGCATAAATCTTAACTCTTGTCTGAGCATTCTGGTTCTTTAATGTTATCTCATGTAGTTTCATAATATCTTGAAGCAAGGATTATTATTGTTGCTATTATTCCTGTGTTGTAAATGAGGGACTAAGGTGAGAGAGGCTGACAGACTTATCTAAATCACGTAGATATTTACTGGGGGAGCCCATAATTCTTGTCATCATTAAAAACCATAGTTTTGGAATAAAGTTTCAAAATCACCATTAGAAGTATAGCCCAATACTTTAATTTGTTTTGTAAAAAATGTCTTGCTTTGAATTTTTCAGAATACATAAATATAAGTATGATGGAAACAGATAGTTTTATGTAGTTATAATCTAGTTAGGAATCATATCGCTTGAAGGGACAGGAGAAGTTAAAATATTTTTATAATACATATTATAATTATCACAAAGTTTAGATCTGATATACTATTGAAAAACTAGAATATTCTTGTCAAAGTGGGATTTGAAGTCAATTTGAAGAACAGATTTAACTTTGAAGAGAGATTCTGAATTCAAAATTGAGAGATAGGGGGCCAGAGAGAGCAGGAGTCTAGGGTTTATATATAAGAAACCTGGGTTTGATCCCTGATACTTCATGGTCCCCAGAGTATGGTCCCCTGAACTGTGGCTCCTTAGACTTGCTGGATATGACTCCATCTCTTCCCCTCAAAAAATATGAGGAAAAGGTAAAAAAAATTCCATGAGATTCATTGATGTAATCAATAGAATGGTGGTTACTGGGAGGGATGGAGTGAAAATGGGGAGATATTGATCGAAAGTTTTCAAGTTTCAGTGCTGGAGAGATCATACAGTTGGTAGGGTGCTTGCCTTGCATGCACCAACCTGGATTTAGTCCCGGCAACCCATATGCCCCCTGAGCACTGAGCACAGAGCCAGGAGTAAGCCTAGGGAACAACTGGGTATGACACCCAACAAACAAACAAAATATTCCAGTTTCAGTTCTGCAGAATGAGTAGATTCTGGCACTAATGTATGATACAAATTGTTGTTAACACTGTACTGTATACTTGATATCAGATGCTAATTAATTGCAGATACCCAAGAAAGGTTGCTGTGTGAGATGATTAGTTTGCTTGATTATGGTACCCACAATGTACACATGTGAAAATATCACAGAGTACATCTTAATCATATAAATTTTTATTTTTCAATATTCCTCAATAAAGGAACACACCCAAATTGCATGGCTGTAGATTAAGCAGTGTTGAGGAGCCTACTGTGAGTATTCTGTGTGTTTCTAGGATGAATAAGAATAAAGAATGCCAGGAGTTAGAATTGGTGGACTAAAACTAAATAATATGTAGCCAAGGTCATCTGAGAAGTGAATATGGGGAGTGGATAAGGTAGTCAATGTGTGAAAATAGAATCTGTGACTGTCAGAAGAAAGTGAAGTGGGCATACCTAATTAACAAGATCCCCAGACAAGTACAGATCAATTAGAAAAGAGGCTAACTTTCAGCATCAACAATTGGAAATTGGGAAGTTAGTATAGATCCATTAGTGGAAGTTTAGGATCAGTTAATGGGTACATTGGATTGATAATGATATAATAAATAAGTATGGGAAACTAATGATCAGAACAAAGGTGAAAGGGACTCATTCTAGAACAAGCAGTAAGAGGAAATAAGACAAGTTCAACATTTTGCTAGTAAATTATTAATGAAGAATTTTCATATTCTCTCATTTCAAGTGTTGTATTGTTCTGAGCTAAGACACAGTATTAAACATGTGAGTTAGGGAAATTGAGTCACTAAAAATGGATGGGATAGGAAGATTCAGAGCCAAACATGTCATTATTAATGGTCAATTTGAAAGCATGTCTATTGAGTACCATCACTTTAGACAGGGAAAGAAGAGTTGTAGGTCTGATATGGCTGGTATACAGTAGGCTCTTTTAGAGTTGGCAACCATGTTGATTAAGTTTTTTTTTTGTTTTGTTTTTTGTTTTTGAGTCACACCCAGCAATGCTTAGGGGTTACTTCTGGCTCTGTGTTCAGGTTAATCCTGGCAGTGCATGGGAACCATGTGGAATGCTGGGGATCAAACCCAAGTTCGCCACATGCAAGGCAAATGTCTTAACTTTGTGCTATCACTCCAGCCCCTGATTAAGTTCTTTAGGTAAATGATTCTGTACTGTGGCCATAGCTATATGCAAGATAACTTGAAAAGGAAGATTGAAAAGGGAGATTGATCAGGTGAGAAAATTTTGTAGCAAATGCCATTGTGAAGCCTCTTGAACTTCATGTGCCGAGCAATTTCAGAGAAGTTTTGAAGATGGAAGCTTCAGTGCAGTGGGTTGAAAGTGATAAGCGCGACTCAAGAGAACTCCTGTGTGAAAAAAAATAAAGAGGGAAGCAATCAGACAGGAACTCAATAATATCTTTGATTGTCCAACAAGGAAGGCAGTTGTCTGCCTTTGTTTCCATGTGGACACATGAAGAAAAATACTCATCTGTTTTTGGACTGCAAAAGAGTGTGCTTCCCTCGAAAGAAACAGTGACCAAGATAGAAAGACAGTCCACAGAATGGGAAAGAATAATCATATTCACCCAATACCCATCTGATAAGGGGTTAATATCCAGGATATATCAGGCACTGGTATACTATATAAGAAGAAAAAAACCAACCCCATTAAAAAATGGGGAGAAGAGATGAACAGAAACGTTGACAAGGAAGAAATCTGAATGACCAAAAGGCATATGAAAAAATGCTCATCATCACTAATCATCAGAGAGATGCAAATCAAAACAACAATGAGATATTACCTCACACCACAGAGACAGGCCCATATCCAAAAGGGTAAAAGCAACAAGTGCTGGCGTGGACTCAGGGAAAAGGGGACTCTCATACATTGTTGGTGGGAATGTCTGTCGGGTCGCCCCGGGTCCCCGACAGTGCCGGGAAGCGAAGTTCCCTTCTACCTCCGAAGCCGGGCGAGGAATGGATGAACACTCAGGAATCCGATGCGATTTTAAAAGACTTTACTTATCACAGGTTCAGGCATACAAATCAGCAAAAAGGAAAAACCCGATGCTTAGGATTCCAGGCTAGAACCCCAGCCACGTGTAGGCCAAGATGGCGACCACCACGTGTGAAACTTCCAAGGGGAATAAACGCTCACAAGGCGAGATCCCACCGGGAAGAAGAAGCCCGGGAGAGCGGGAACTGGCAAGTTTATACCCCCCCAACTCAGACCTTCCTCCCATTGTTATGGAAAGCAGGGAGGGTCCAATGCCCTCAGGTAACCCCTCCCTGCATCTCACCTAGGGCCTTTACTGTGCTAATGTTTTGAGCTGGGAAGGCCTTTGAAATGTAGAGAAGGGGGGTTTCTGAGATGGCATGTCACTGTACCAAGGACCAACACCAATGCCAGTTAAATATTTCTCCAAGCCTTCACAAGTCTCCTCTACTTCATTGTAGTTTTATATTTTATCAGGGAGCCATGCTTGTTTGTTTGGAAGCAAACAGCATTTCTCTCTGGTCTAATTACTTAGGTGTCCTTACGTGGCCAGGCTAATATGCTGGTAAGATCTAGCTAGTCCCACGATGATTGTGGTAGCATGGGAGAATATTTATACCAGCTAGTACAGCATACATGGTCGGATAAACTGCCACATTTAGACTACCCCCTTATCTACGGAGTGATTTGTGGGAGGCAATCCAGAGCAGATGCAGTGGCCCTTAGGAGTCCTGCAACAAATGTCGACTTGTACAACCTTTTGGAAAACAATATGGACATTCCTCCAAAGACTAGAAATTGAGCTCCCTTTTGACCCAGCCATACCACTCCTGGGAATATACCCTGGGAAGCCAAAAACACACAGCGGATACACAATCCGCACTTTTCTTTTCATAGCAGCACTATTCACAATAGCCAGAACCTGGAAACAACCAGGATGCCCGAGAATTGATGACTGGATAAACTGTGGTACATCTACACAATGGAATACTATGCAGCTGTTAGGAAAAATGAAGTTATGAAATTTGCCTATAAATGGATGGACATGGAAAGGATCATGTTGAGTGAAATTAGTCAGAAGGAAAGAGAGAGACATAGAATGACTGCATTTATTTGCATGACATAAATATATCAGGTGATCTTACCAAAAGTGGAAATTACCACAAATGTGTGGGAGTCAGAGGTTAGGTAAGATAGAGAAGGGAACATGTGTGAATAAATGTCAAAATGGCTGATACCAACATAGAACTGAGCATTAAATACAGGCAAAAAATGCACATGATGGCTTCTAAGTGTATGTAGTGCAACCCACAATGTGTAGCAGAAGGAAAAGAGAGAGGGAGAGAGAAAAGAGATAAAGAACCTGCTATTTTGGCAGGCTATGGGAGGGGGAGGGAATTGGGGACATTGGTTGTGGGAAATGGGCACTGGTGGAGGGTGGGGTGCTGGAACACTACGTGACCGAAACCTCCAAACATGAACAATGTTGTAACTGTATATCTCACGGTGGTATAATAAAATGTTTAAAAAAACATATAGCAATTGATCATCAAAAAAAATTGTGCTTCTGAGCAATTATGTTTTTATGTTAGAAACACTTTAGATTGTGATATTGATCAGATGTTTCCATTTTGTCTTGGTTGTCAAAATATTACAATCCTAAGAAATTTATAATCTTCATGGTTAAACTTTAAACCTCACTTTTTGCTTGTGTTTTGTGCCTATTAAGAACAATAAGAAGACCATTGCGTAATGACATGACCGGGCTTACTAATGGCAGGTGAAATCAAGGCAATGAAATGGGTAATAGTGAAAGACTGAACAGTAAAGGCAACAGTGAGGTGAAAGTATTGTTCAAAACTGGAGTTCTGGTGCAGACACCTGGAACAGAAACATAGACTTACAGAGAAACGTTTACTTAGATATGAAATATTACAAATTGACTATTCTATGTAAAGCGTGAAAAATCCATTTTGAGTTTTTTCTAATAGCATCTCTTGAATTCCTCATTTTTTAGTTTTTTATAATAGGAAAGGGCAGTGAAGAATGTGAAAGAGACGCTCATAGGAAGTGAGTAGTACTGATTCATGTGGAGACCCTTCTCTAGGTCTTCACATGTAAGACTGCCTCTCCCTAAGCCAGGAGGACTGTTTGTTTTAAAGCTCTAAATAAAAATAATAAATATACAGGGCCAGAGAGGCAGTAAAGTGGGTTGGATATTTGCTTCTCATGTGAACAACCCAGGTTGGATCCCCAGTACTCCATCTGGTCTCTTGAACAGAGAGCCAAGAGTCAAATCCTGAGTGCCATCAGGTGTGATACTAATTCCCTGCACCCTCAACAGAAGACTAAGCAGTATTTATTTATTTATTTAATTTTGGTTGGGTGTCATACCTAGTAGTGTTCAGAGCTTAATCCTGGCTCTGTGCTCAGGGATCGTTTCTGTTGGGTTTGGGACTATATAGGATGCTAAGGATTGAACTGTGGTCAGCTACATACAAGGCAGCTGACCAGTTTCTACCTGTTGTACTGTTGCTTCAGTCCCTAAGTAATACCCCTAAGTAGTACCCTAAGTAGCATGAAATACTAAACTGGAAAAGCTAGCAGCAGAAGAAAATTCCAGTATTCTATATGTCCTCACATCACAGGAAGAGGGCCATTTATATTGAAACTGAATATAGCCCCCGTGAGTGTTATATAGCAAAGGGATTTGAGGAAACTTGATGACAGGAAAAAGAGTACCTGGGGGTAGTCCAGCGGTGGGTTGCCTTGCTGGCGCGGCTCGCGGCCTGGGTTCTCCGGCTCCCTGGTCCCCGGCCGGGTGTCTGGTGCAGGCGGGGTAGCCCTGAGCGTGCGGGTGCAAAAATCAAGAGAGAGTAGCCTTTCTGTTTTCTCATGGAGTCCTCAGCTCTGTTTCTGTGACCTCTTTTATTTGAACTGATTTGAACTGAGCCACATTTTGTCAAGAGTGACCCCAGGAGAGGAGACTCTAGAAACAGTGTGGTTCTGACTTGTCGCAGGATATGTGGTCATCAGTCCAGGAGGAAAGAATATATGTTAACTGTCTTAAAATATGTAAGACCTGTAATGTGGGAAATCCTTCTATGGATGCAGTCCGTCAGACTAACCAGAGAATAAACCACAATCATTCGCTATGAAATCATGAGGTATTTCTTAAGTTTATATTGCTAGGTAATTTGCAGAAGGCATAATAAAGGAACTGCCCGTGTGTGGAAAATGTGAGAGGCTGTAACACTTAAAATGAAGTGAGGTCAATATCAAGGGGAAGGTGTGAGTTCTGTGGCTTATAGTGGTAGGACCAATTTTGGTAGATGTTATGGTAGACTGATGTTCAATGATCATAATTATATGTAAATAAAATAGAGGAGCAATCCTTGGTCCCCATTTTCCAGTAGAAAATGTCTCATTATTTCTTAAGTTCCAGGACTGCCAGAGAGTTTTCTGAGCAAGATCTCCCAATGTTTCAATTGAAAAATTTTGTATCTAAAACTTATTTGAGTTTTTTATAGCACATGAAATAATTAAGTAACTGCCAGCCTTGCTTACTTCCTTATATTCCATGACTAATTCACTTGTCACTTCACTTGTCTTCCCGCTGTTCATTGATTTGCTCGAGCGGGCACCAGTAACAGCACCATACATCCTGTTGTGAGCTAGTGTAGCCCAAGGGCATCTGCTTGATCCAGGAACAAGAAAAGCCATGACTAATTAGTGTTATTTATAAAAAATGTTGAGCGGTTATAAACAAAACATAGTATTGGAGAAGGAGAGAGGACTGGCTAATACCTTTCAGAAGCTTATAGCTATTAAAAAAAAACTTGTGTATTGAAAATCTTCATCAAGCTCCTTGTTTTCTACAAGTTTCCCAAGGTTGATGCTTTTTCCCTCTTAAACAACCACAGGTGGATGGGGGAAAAGTCATACTACTTGGCTGATGTTGTTTAGTGACAAATGCATGGTGCTCACTGAGCTATGATTTGCCAACTTGTGTTCTATAGCTAGCCTGATGTCACCTTCTTTTCATGTGAGTAATGTGGAGTTTTCAGAAACCATTGTAAGACCCTAGGGAAATTCTAGGTCAATCATGTAGATTTCTCCTCAGTTCATTTTGAAGTAAACCAAAATTTAATAATCTTAATGCAGAGAATATTGAACTAGCAAAGTCCCTCCCAGTTCTGCCATTTGGGATCTGTGACCTATTCTGTACCAAGAGCTTCTCATTATCTGTAGTGACAGCTGTGTCCTTGGCAAATTGTATCATTCCAGTTTAGTGCTGAACAGATTCACAGGTACTTCACCACAATTCCTATGAAGACTGTTTCATAAAAAGCCTTCGAGAGCCTGATTTTCAAATATTACAAGTTATTATTCTTCACTTCACTTGTCTTCCCATTGTTCATCAGTTGACTTGAGCCGGCACCAGTAACATTCTCCATACATCCTGTCACATGCTAGTAGCCCAAGAGCATCTGCTCGCTCCAGAAAGACGAAAAGCCTCAAACCATTCGTTCAGGTTATGGGAATGAGGTCTATAATTTTTACTGTTTTTTGCATATCAAATACGACATGGGTAGCTTGCCAGACTCTGCCGTATAGGTGGGATACTCCCAGTACGATCAAGTCACGGAATTCTGTAACACTGATAACTCTGAAGTAATCATTGCTGGAGTGCTCTTCCCACAATGGGGGAAAAATTCAAGTGTGGTACAATTCAAAACTTCTATAATAGCCCCTATGACAATCCTCAGCTTCCCATATGGGCGCTGCCGGCTGTCGACCTAGTTTCCCCCAAAAGTCTCCAGTGTATTATTCCCAATATTAACAATATCAAATATTGGTATAGAATATATTACAATTTTCACATCATCTCCAAAAGTTTTTGATGGGCATTAATAAACACATTAATAACTCTAATGCTCCATGTCACTGACTGTAACTATAGGTCATTTGGCTTGTTGTACAATAGTTTCTTATTATAGTTTCTATTTGTCCCTATCAGAGTTGTCTTGCTTCATTGAACAGTTTTACTTAAACCTTATTTCATCTTTACAGTTGTGCCATGTATATACAAGAGAGAGACTGATGACTATCTCGATCATTGGAGACACTGACATACTCTGATGTAATTTTTGTTTTTAGTTTAGTTTTGTTTTATTTTATGATCAGGGTGATTCTGGCTCTATGCTCCGAGATTCCTCCTAGCAGGCTCAGAGCACCATATGTGGTGCGAGGTGAGGCTCTAGCCTGGATTGGTCATGTACAAGGAAAGTACTCTCTGTACTATCTCACCCTCTGCTTTAATCTTGATGGAGAAAAACCCTTGCAACATAATTTATCCGTTTTCTGTCTGAATAGAGCACACAAGATTAGCAAAGAAAATTGTGAAAGGCAGTGACTTTTCAAGGTATTTGGGGAATTCTGTGTCTTTATTGATTTGAAAGCTGTCAGTGCATTTGATTCTGTTTAGATCCACAGGACCCTATTTATGCAGGCAGATGGATAGGACAGAGCCCATGGTAATGGAATTCCTAAGTTGTCATAAAGCCAACAGCTTCAAGTCTGCAAAAAGCCCATTTTGCAGAAATAGGAACTAAGGCCTGATAAGGCTTCACCTGTTGCCAAGAGACCCAGGGAAGGCTGGACCCCTTCTAAGAGACACTTTGGCAGGATCAAAGGACAGGAAAGGGATTTCAAAGAATACCATCCACCACTCCCAACAGTACCTCCTGGCAACTGCCGTAGTAAAGGACTTTTACCTAGCTAGAAGCCCCACTTGGGGGCTTTGGAAAAAATCTATGAAAACTGCCTTGAACAAAGGGAAGGTGTGCATATGCTGCCCAAGCCCAGATGCTGCTGGAGCCCAGGAGGCCGAGCACATGTGCTGCCTGAGCACATGCATCACCCGCACCTCCTGTCTTGTGCTTTCATGTGTTCATACCTAATGCTGGGATACGAGATACTAGGGCTCTCTCTGCCTTTGGAGAAGTCTGCATTCTCTCTTGAGCATGTTACTCTCTCTATCTCTTTTTACTCTCTTTCTCTCTCTCCTTCCCCATTCTGAAAAACCTCTATAATAAAATCTGTTTTACTCCACTGCTCATCAACTCCTCAAATTCTTTAATGTGAGGAAGACAAAGAACCTGAAAAATCCTGAGTAAGGCCTAGGCCTAACTTTCCTTTCCTGCAAATAGTAATTACCCGCTCCAGCCTGAGTCTGTGACTACCCAGGAAAACTTGGGGGTAAGGATCAACTCCTCTTCCTAGAAGACCAAGCAGACATCAGTTTGGCTTGACAGCCACCTTGTGGGGCTCTGTCCTGTACCATATAGGGGCTCATCACAAACTTTATCAGTTCTAGTCTTCCCAATGGATCCCAAGGTGGTAGAGATGGTGGGAGAAAGTGGTGTCTCTCTCCTTCCCACCTCATATAAACTACCTATGGGAGCCCACCTGCATCACTATAGGAAAGAAACTACACACTTTCAGAATTTGTCAAGGTAACTTGTTTCCTCAGTGTATCCCTGGGCACCTTTGTTAGACAGACTGAGAGAAATTATGGAGTGCCTGCAAGAGGAGAGGAACCTTAAGTGACAATTCTGTTACCCACAGGAAAATAGGTGCACAGTGGGGTCGTTCTAATTATTTCCTGTTTAACATTTCCCTCCCACAAGGAGCTTAGGTTGTTAAAAGTGCACCCATTCTAGTGGTAAGGGGCACTTCCCCTAGGGAAATGACTTCTTATAGCCTTGGTTTTTGTACTGTAGGTGAAATGTTTTCTCATTTTTCTGTATTCCCTTTGCATATTTTTATGCTTATGTTAGAGCAATGTCCTTTATCTGTAGACACAGGAAGACAGTTAAGGCTATGTAGTTGTAATATAGGAGTTAATTACCTCTGAAATATTCACCCCTGGGCCTCTGTCATATTTCCTGACTTAAACTTCAGTTGCCCTTAGATTGATTTTAGTTCCTTACACCCCAAAAGAAGGGTCCTGTCATAGGACTTGGATGATCCCAGGGTAAGCCATGAGTAATGCTACCCTGGCTTCGAACATGGGACAGTCCTTGAGCCATAAGAAGTATAGTAAGTTAAGAGCATGGTAATGGAACAAACTGACCCAAGGATAAGCAACTGATTTCAGACCCTTTTGGGGGTCAGGAAAAAATAACCTGGCCTAAGGACTATAGTCTGGAATATGTAGTGAGATGTCCCCAGGAAAAGCCACCCTTTATCATGAGTCCAGAGAGACCATTTTAAGCTTAATTGAGGGTATAGGTAAACATCTGTATCTCTTATTTTGTTTATAAAAATGACCAGAAATATTATTAAGAAGTAAACGTAATATGATTGTTTACCAGCAAAGGAAAGAGAAAACAACATGCCCTTGGCTGGAATTTCGCCTCTGTCCTGGGCAGGTCTGTAGACCCAGGACAAGATTCCATCTCGTGGGGAGGTCCCCTAGTAGTCTGTACCCTGGAAGGAAGGAGTTTTTACACCTGTTCATTGTTCTAGGATCAAAGTTCTGTCACCTCTTGTAACCCCTTATGATAAGCAAGGATTTCTTTATGATAAGCAAGGATTTTCTTGCTCAAGAAGATTATAACTGAGGATGGGTTCTTAGCATGCTTTAGCATTAGAAGCATGCTTTCCTCCAAAATGACTATTGTTCCACTCACCTTAAAAGTAGAGTCTGGACAATAATATTTAGTCACCATTCATTTTGCTTTATGTTTTTTTAAATAAAAAAATAGGTTTTTATTAACTCTTTAGCCAACACTATATTTTTTTAAAAAAAAGTTTTAGGGACTATGATTTACAGTTCTGCTATAGCGATTCTGGCATGCAGTGTTCCAGTCCTGAGTCCACCACTACATCTCAGTGTCCCTCCGCCAGTGACCCAAGGCTCCCTACCCCCTCTCCTTATCAAATTCATTTCTTTGGTTTAATAACTATAATTTGGAACATGTGTTTACAATAGAATCGGCTCTTACATTTTTAATGTTACATTCCTTCAGGTGCCATCTATTTCTTTATTGTCTCCATCTGAGTGTGGCACCTAAATAGTCATTAGGATATATTAATATGCCCGACATATACACATATTATACATATTAAGGAAATGACTCCTGCAATTGTGGGGATGGTCATGTCTGAATCTGGAAGACCAGCTGACAGCTGGCAGCTCCCTGCAGGTACTCATGCTGTTGTTTTGAGGAAGAATTTCAACTCCCTCATGGAAATCCTGATTTTGCTCATAAGACCCTGAATTGATTGGATGGTTCTCCCACACCATCAAGGATGATCTCCTTTACATAAAGCAAATGATTCTAACTGTTAACTACATCTGAAAATTACTATTCATAGTACCATCTTGGCTAGTACTGAGCAACTGTTCTGAAAACTAGCCAAGTTGACATGTGAAACCAATGACCTTTTATTATATAAAAGAAAATCATTGAACCAATAGAACAAGCAGTTTCTCTTTATTTTTGGTAAAGTATAAAAGGACTTGTTTTACAAATTGCTGTAGGGTTTCCTTTTATTTACAGCCCTCTGTCTCCTATTCAGTAGGTGTCCAATTGCCTAGCCAAATGTAGTGGTCCGCTAAAATGTTGTTTTTCTCTTTACCTTGTGCCCTTTGCATGCTCTTGTGTTGGAGCTACATCCTTTTTGTATAGATACAGGAAGACAGTTAAGATTAATTAATTAATTACTCCCGGGACTTCACCTTATTTCTTAACTAAATACCTCAATTGCCTTTAGATTGATTTTAATTCCTCTCACCCCCCAAAATGAGAGTCCCACTGGATGAAACAAAGAAGAGAGACCACCCTGGCTTCAACATGGTACAACTAAGTGAACTCAGCACCTTAAAGCAAGAGTAAGTGAGTGCCCTGAGTGCAAGATCTTAAAGCAAGTTTTGTTCTGAGACAGGGCTAAAGAGTAATGTCACTGAATGAGGTCAGTGTTTGCCTAAAGAAATCAATAGGACCCTGAGGGAATTATAATGATCCATCTGGTGAGAGGAATGCAGTAGACTATATGGTGCTATCTCCCCAGGAAAGGTCACACTAATCCTGGGGATAGTTAAAATTCAATCTATCTTACTATGTCTATACAAAAATGACTAGAAATACCATTAAAATAATTGTGTATTATCTCAAGATGAGAGAAAAAGAATCCGGGATTCCACACTAGCTCCAGGGGCCTAAGGTGAAGCTTCCTGATGAGTTTTGCAACTGGTGAGGAGGAAGCCTTTCTCATATCCTTTGTTTTCAGGGTAAAAAGCCTTTTACCTTTTGTTCCATTCTTTGTGAAGCCCTGTTCCCTGACTTTATAAGCTCCAGTAGTTCTTTGGTGCACTCCTCCCTCCCTCTGCTCTCATTCTCTCTCCATTTGCTGCTGCTACTTCTGCTGCTGGTGCTGATTGCTGGGAATTGATGGTGTGTGGAGAGATTTGGTGTTTTGATGTGTGGATAATTAAAACCTTAAACTTTCTAAGAACCGGTGATCATGCTTCTGTGTCCACTGGTCAGAGGGGGATGGCCGCTTGGCCCCGAACATGGCCGGGGGAACCAGATAGACCCTAATACTGTTGGGTACCCTGAACAACCCCAACAAATTGTGAAACTAAGTCTCCGAATTAAATTCTAGGTATGGGAAGTACCCTGGAGAAACAAGATTTTCTCAGATCAAAGGTACAACTTTGACAATAACAAATAAGTAAAAAGCTGTGATTTTAAGGAGTATTGTGGCAACTAGTTCTGGGAAATCTAGACTTCATGAGAAATAAACCATTTTTGTTAAGATTTTAATTTCCACCTCTTCTTATCACTTCACACGTATTGAGACAAGTACATCTTCCTCTAGAAAAGTCCAACTTTTTATAGTACATCCCATGAAACAGTTTCCTATAAAACAGTATAGGATTTCAGAAGGACCCCAGGAGGAAATTTCATATGACATAAGACCAGGGAGCCAACTTATAGTGCCATAGGAAGGAAACAAATTTGGAAGATGGCGATGGATGCAAAAAATAGAGAAACACTGCTGTAAGGGTCAGGCAGATAATACAGCGGGAAGGCATTTGCCTTGCATGTAGCCATCCCTGACTCAAACTCTTGCATCCCATATGGTCCCATATAACTCCTTGAACTCTCTAGGAGTGATCCCAGAGCTCCTAATCACTGCCAGATGTGCCCTACCCCAAAAACAAACAAACAAAATAAAGAAGCACTGCAGTACACCCCCAAACTGCTTTTTAAAGGCAATTTCTTTTAGTTGCTTTTTATGTATGTATGTATGTATGTATGTATGTATGTATGTATGTATGTATCTATTTATTTATTGCTCTTTTGGGTCACACCTGGCAATGCTCAGGGTTTCTCCTGTCTCTGCACTCAGGAATCACTCCCAGCGGTGCTTGGGAGACCATATGGGATGCTGGGGATCGAACCCTGGCCGGGCACAGGCCAGACATGTGCAAGACAAACACCCTACCTGCTGGGCTATTGCTCCGGCCCCTTTAGTTGCTTTTTAATATAAGAACAATTACAGGTTATATAAAAAGTCAAGACTTTCTGAAAGGCTGACAGTAAAATTTCTATGCAGTCAACTGCACTTTTATCTGAAATCATTTAAAAATAATGTTTAGGCTATTCTCAGAAACCATATGCAGATTATACTTTCTTTGGGATGTTCTTTCCCTCTAGGTCTGGGCAGAAGTATCCATGGAAGTTGAATTTTTTGGTCTGAGTAATCTTAAAACATACTAACATTTCTGTGAATCATGGGGGTGAGGGATACTAAGGTTAATAAATTCTGATAATTTATTAACGTTACACAGGTACACCCAGAAGAGCAGAAACCAGCTTTCCCGTTGAACCCCCTGCATTCCATGAACCACGAGAGCAACTTCCGACCCAAGTCCACCATCCCGATGGAGCCTCGGAGGAGCCCAGAGGAACCCCCCCACCTTGCTGGCAGCCATCTTCACAATCCACACTCTGCAGCAGGTAAGATCTCCACCCAGCAGACTAATCCAGTCTCCAGCCCCCAGATTAATCCAGTCTCCAGCCTGGCTTGTCAGAAACCCAGCCTACAAGGACCCACCACAAAGAGACCCGCCCTTCAGAGGAGAGTATTTCAAGCGCAGGAATGCTCGAGCCTAAGAACATAGGTACACCCAGCAGAGCAGAAACCAGCATTCCTAGCTGTGGCCGCACAGCAATTTACCTCCAAATTACCATAAATATTCAACCCACACCAACTGAGAGAGTCCCACAAATTAATGAGAATATAGCACCCGCATGGCAGAGCCTGGCAAGCTGTCCGATACGTGTTCGATATGCCAAATCCAGTAACAGAAATGTTTATTTTCCTGACCCCGAAAGAGCCCTTAATACGGCAGCAGTAAGAAAGGCAAACAAGCAGTGCCAGACAAAATTTCATGGCCATCCTAGGCTGCCAAAACGAAGAAGGACGAAAATGACTGTCTGTACTTTCAATGCACGTATACTGGCATCGGAAGCATAGATTGAGGATCTGATGCTGCAAGCAAAAAGATCAAGTACGACATCATTGGTCTGACTGAGACTAGGATGCATCAGTTGCATCATGCTATATTTGACACCCGAGAAGAATTGTTCCTTGGAACATGTGACGAAAGAGGCATCGGTGGCGTTGGTGTCCTTGTCAACACGAACATGGCCGTAAACATTGATTCATTTGAATGCCTTACAAACCGAATAGGATGATTACACTTGAAGAGATGTGGCCCACTGCCAGCAATTTCTATCTTCATTGTCTACGCACCAACATCCACATACAAAGAAGATGAAATTGAGAAATTCTACATGGAATTGGAGGAGTTCTATAAAAAAGATCACACCTTCTACAAGATCATAGTCAGTGATTTTAATGCCAAGATAGGACCAAGAAGATCGGCTGAAGAACTCCACATCGGGACCCATGGCCTAGAATGGAACGAACAGGGTGAGAGACTATCTGAGTTTATCATGTCCACCAAGACCATTCATGGGAACTCACAGTTCCAGAAAGCTGAAGCGAAACGTTGGACATGGGAATCTCCTGGCGGACAGTTCCACAATGAAATAGACCACATCATCTTCAATCGACGGTTTTGTCTGACCGATGTAGCTGTCATCCCCAAATTCCAAACAGGATCAGACCACCATCTCCTTCGGTGCAAAAATTCTACTTCCCGCAACGGGGAGAAAAGGCTCCAAAGTTTAAGAAGAGAACTCCCAGAACGACCACCAACTGAGAACTCTTTGGCACCATTGCAGCAACATGGGAAGATACCATCATTGACGACATCAATGAAGAATACAACCGACTGGTTCAGCACCTCCATGATTGTGCGAAGAATGCTGAGAGAGAGAAAGACACAAAAGGATGCCTGTCTTCAGAAACTCTCGAGCTCATTCGCCAACGTGGCAAGGCACGAGCCTCAGGAGACCAAATGCTAACATCCAAGCTTGCTAAACAGTGCAGAGAAGTGATAAAAGAAGACCTCAAAGACAGAAGAGCAGAAATACTGGAAGATGCAGCAGAAGCCGGGAAAAGCATTCGCACTGCCCCCTTTCCTTTGCTAACTATAAGACCAAGATGACTGCCCTCCGACGCCCTGATGGATCTATCACATCTTCCAGAAAGGCAATGGAGAAGATTATCCATGACTTTTACTCAAATCTCTTTGATAGCCACATCCACCTGCCCACATACCAAATTCCACAGGTTGGGTATGTCATTCCCAACGTTCTCCCTTCTGAAATCCGACATGCCATCTCGTCAGTAAAGAAGGGAACAGCACCAGGCCCAGACAAAGTCAGACCCGAACACCTGAAGAATCTGCTGTCGGTACTCATCAATACACTAGCTCGGCTCTTCACACACTACCTGTCCGAATGCAAGGTGCCCTCCCAATGGAAAACCAGCAGGACAGTTCTACTGTTCAAGAAGGGAGACATTCACGACATCGGCAACTATCGCCCCATCTGCCTGTTGTCTGTCATCTACAAGCTGTTTACACGAGTCATCCTGAACAGGATTGGCAGAACACTAGATGAAGGACAACCATGCGAGCAAGCAGGCTTCCGGAAAGGATTCAGCACAATCGACCATATCCACACGGTAACCAAGCTCATTGAGGTTTGTAGGGAGTACAAGATGCCGCTCTGTCTCACATTCATTGATTTACAGAAAGCCTTTGATTCTGTGGAGACTGAAGCAGTCATTGAAGCCCTAGTCAAACAGGGTGTTCAAACCCAATACATCAAGATCCTTCGTGAGCTGTATTACGGATTCACCACCAGGATCTCACCATTCTACAAATAAGTGATCATTAATGTGAAAAGAGGGGTTCGACAGGTTGATACCATTTCACCAAAACTCTTCAGCGCCACCCTTGAGAACATCATGCAACAATTAGAATGGGAAGGAATGGGAGTGAAGATAGATGGTCGGCAACTACACCACCTCCGCTTCGCTGATGACATCGTTCTAATAACACCAAACATTAGCCAAGCGGCACAAATGCTGGCTGACTTTGACCGAGAATGTGGAAAGATAGGTCTACAGCTGAATCTAAAGAAAACTATGTTCATGAAGAATGAACTAGTTCCAGAGGCCCCATTCACTCTCAATTGAACAAACATCTCTGAATGCAGCAGTTATGTGTACCTAGGTCGAGAAATCAACATGATGAACGACCTAAAACCTGAGCTGCGCAGGAGGAAGAGAGAGCGGCATGGAATGCCTTCAAAGGCATCGAAGAAATAGCTAAAAAGGACAAAGAACCTCTGGCTCTGGGCACATCTCTTTGACTCCACCGTTCTCCCTGCATTAACATACGATTCAGAGACCTGGGCCCTACGAAAGCAGGATGAGAATGCTATTAGGGTCTCCCAGAGAGGCATCGAAAGAGCTATGCTTGGAATATCACGCCTCACTCAAGTGAGAGAAGGAATCCGGAGTTCTGACCTCCGTCGCTATTCCAGAATCAGGGACGCTGTCTCGTTTGCCAAGGCATCGAAAATCAGATGGGCTGGACATGTAATGCGATTTGGAGACAACCGCTGGACTAGAGCCATTACCGACTGGATCCCACGGGATATCAAAAGATCATGTGGCAGCCCACCTACAAGATGGTCAGACTTCCTTGTAAAGACCCTGAAGGAATGGTTTGAGGCTCTTCATATTCCTGAATCAACCAGATGCCATTGGGCTACATTGGCACGTGATAGGGTCCAATGGAAATGTTACTGGTGCCCGCTCGAGCATATGGATGAATAACAGGATTCAAGTGATCAAGTGATCAAGTGATGGGGGGTGAGGGAGAGTTGGGAGTCATGGGCAGATGGGATATTCTGTTTATGGTTTCTACTGCTTCCAAGTTTCTTTTCTAAATTCCACTATCGACTGTTCTTTAGCTCCTCAATACCAATAAGCTGAGACTCTACTACACTTTTTACACCAATAAAAATATTGTTTATGTTCACATTGTCACAAAACATTCATTGACGAAGTATAAGGAGCAACAATTCTATATCTGTGTAATCAAAAAACTGTAAAAATGAAGGGACTTTGTTCCTAATAGGTCAGAAATCAAAGAGAATATGAATATGTCCAATATACCCTGTTATCTTGCTCTCTCCTCTATGGCCTTATTGATTCGTCTGGCCTTGATCTCTCCTTTCTCCTGGGTATAGAACATTTATAGCTATCATTTTCTTTAAAGGGCTGTTACAGCAAATTTATCTCTTTTTCAACCTGGATCATCTTCCCCCTTCATAATCTTTTCCATACCTATGCTTTCAGATTCTAATCTAACATAGATCAAGTACTATTTTTATCACATTTATATTATGTTTTATAAAAGAGTAATAAAGTAGGAAATTCAAAGACTGCCTAATGCAAAGACCATATATAAACTTCAAGTGACTAAAATAGTGCAACTTGAAAGTAAGACTTTTATTAAAATACTACAAAAATGCTTAGGTAAACAGTAAAGCATTTCCTAGTCTATGAAAAGTGTATCCTAAACCAAAAAGAAATTTTTTTTCACTTTTCTCCTAGTTTACCTGTTCAGGGAGATTTTTTTTACCTAAAGTTCACATTCTCTGCACAAAGTATAATGTTAGTGTTAATAAAATTTATCAATACATTGAATAGCATTTTGATTCATTCTATAAATATATATGTTTAGCAGAAGTTTTTATAATTATCACAAGTAAATATGTATGATATAGAGCACAGAGATGAAACAGTAAAATAATACATTTGTCTTCAAAATCCGGTGAAAACAGTTTAAATGAAATTTTCACATACATGTCTGTGCTTTGATAACCCTGTATTTGGGTGAGATAATGATATACAAAGCCATTCTTCACTTTTAACTGACAATATGTGGGTGGCTATTTGAAAAACAAATAGCTATTAAATGCTTGGAAATAGACATTTCAGTGATGAAAAATGGAAAGTGGCAAATTTCTTTTATTTTTGCTTTTTTGGGTCACATCCAGCAATTCTCAGGACACCTAGCTCTGCACTCAAGAATTACTCCTGGCAGTGCTCAGGGGACCATACGGAATGCTGGGGATTGAACACAGGGGGATTGTCTGGCCTCATGCAAGGCAAACACCCTACCCGCTGGACTATCTCTCTGGCCCAAAAGTGCCAAATTCTTAACCATCATAGAGTGCTGATTTAGGGTAGTGAAAAATGCAAGAAATGATAGAAAAGTTAAATATAAATGAGGGAGAAGTTGAAGTAAGAGTCCTTGTCTTTAATTTATTCAATCTACTATATCACTGTATCACTATATCACTGTATTCCCGTTCATCATCAGTTGGCTCGAGCGGGCACCAGTAACATCTCCATATGACCTGTCTCATGCCAGTTGAGCCCAAGGGCATCTGCCTGCTCCAGGAACACAAAGAGCCTCAAACCATTCCATCAGGTCATGGGAATGAGGTCTAAAATTATTACTGGTATTTGGCATATCAAATATGACATGGATAGCTTGCCAGGCTCTGCCGTGCAGGTAGCATACTCTGGTAGTCATCTCTAAATCCAGCATTTAATGATGAACCACATGACCGCAAGTGGCCGTGCAAGCCAGGCTGTGATAGGTTGGTCTGCTGGGTGGAGTTCTGACGAGAGGGACGTCCGGATGTGGAAAATGGAGGCCTTCATGGAGTGGGGGGGGGTCGTCTGGCTTGTTGCAAGGCTCTGCTGGGGTGGCGGGCCAGAGTTAGAAACTGCCATCCCAATCTACTATAACACATTCAAATTACTTGAATTGATTTTCTTAGAAATATATCACAGAATTGTGCTGTTGTCCAGCCGTGCAGATAAGAGCTCATTAAGGGTGCCCTTATAGAGTACAAGATCATGGAAGTGTGTAAGTGCATCAGTGAACAGCAACTAGCAGCCATTATGTGAGGTCAGGATACATTATTAATTTACCTGTTGCTTGTATGCTGAATAGTGACTAGTTAAACATGTAACAGGGGTTTCATAAATTATTATTTGACAAATTCATATGTTACTATTTGTTAGCACACTCTGTTCCACCTTGAAAAAGCTTTGCATGGGGTAACAGGGATTAACCCAGGCCAGCTGCATACAAGGGAAGTGCTTTATCCACTATGCTATGATTCTGGTTTCCTGTAGGTCATATATTTTTTATACTGCTGTATATAACTCTATATCTGATCGATCCATTTATGCTGGCTGAATTAAATTACTGAATTATGTCTGCTCTTTTCAAGTGATTACTTGTGCTTACTTGTCAACAAATATTAAAATTCAGTTGGAGCAATTATATAGGGCTATGTATAAAACTCTCATATTGATATAGAATGACTGCTAGCCCTGAGTTCATGTTTATAAATGGAAAGGTAAATTTGATAAAAGAAAATAACATAACCCTAGGCAAGAAGATTCATGTTTTGAAGAGCAGCCACCTCAGATATTGGATGTACAGATACCCCAGGCAGAGATGCTAAAACCACCAGTGATAGAAATAGGCCCTGCAACCAGGGCAGTATGTGAAAGGAAGGGCCTGAATTTTGGAAGATTCATCAAAATCTCCATTTGTGTAGTTTTCAAGGAGCTTAGCAGAAAGGGAAATGAGTGGTAGACTGAGAGGGTGTTTTGGTTTCTAATTTTAGCCCAAAGGACAGTTTGTTCCTTTACCATTTGATTATGGCTCTTGGAGAAAAGAAGAAAAATTAGAGGAAGAATGGAAGTCATTTCACGGGAAAAGTAGTTTTTAGCTAGTAATTTTGTTCATTATTTTAAACATATACCACATTGGCAAGAGGTCATGTATATTACTGAGGATGATGATGTAGGAACATGAAGTGTAAAAGTGGAACTCATTTTATGCAAGAAACTCAAAAACTTTTGACACATACTCATTTATTTATTGGCTTTTTAGGTTATACTCGGCAATGCTTATAGATTACTCTGGCTCTGCAGTGCTAAGGGGACCATATGGAATCCTGGGGATTAAATCCAGGTCAGCACATGAAGGGCAAACACCCAACCACTGTTTGTTTTGACTCGACACATACTTAGAAAACTCCAAGTTCCTATTTCTTCACATAGTGCAAATTAAAAAGATTAATATTTTTCATATCACTTTGGTAAATGCTTGAAGATCTTTTGTCATGGAAGGTAGGTCACCTTTGGGTCTTTGACTCACTCATGCTCAACTAGCCCAGACCTGTGGGCCAAAGATCAGACATCTTTGATTCTCTCAAATTAGATACAGTAGTAGTAATAAATTCATTGCAATGCTAAGTTAAGGTAAGGAGCATATCAAAGCGACTCTGAAGGCTATGGTGAAAGATCTCCCTAAACTAATATGGTAGTTAGACTTCTCAGCACCTCTCCAATGATCCAGAATTCCAATGAAAAACTTTTATAATTATAGCGTGTAATTATAATACAATTAATTATAATGGAAAAGACAAAGGTGTATATGGGTGTGTATCCTTCTAGCCTGGATCCATGCAGTGATCCAGGCTAGAAGGCTGACTCCACACTCCTCTGTGTGCACCATTGCAGATTTCAAGTTGTATGGGAGCTTGTCTGGTTCCAACCAGCAGAAAGTGGGACAGAGTGTGGAGTAGGCCTGTCCACTGCCTTCTGGGTGGGGCGTGGCTAGAATATTGCTTCAGCTCACTTTTGTTTTAGGAACCCAGAGGGACATACCCAACAGTTCATGGAGTGAGGAGAGAGTAGATTATACTGAATATCCAACTTTCCATGCCACAGTCATGCTTTCTTTACTTAAAAGAAATTTCAAGTTTATAAAGTACTTTTATGCATAGTCTTTATTTTTATCCTATCAAGCTTGGTATGACATTTTAATAACTAAAATTTCTCACAACTATTTCAAAGTAAATTATATGTATAGATAGTTACGAATGGAAACATCTTACTAAAAATGAATCATTTATAAGGAACACAGTATGACTCAAAACTCACAGGGCTCTATTACATATGACTGCTTTTATCTTACTTCATTCAGGAATATATGCATGTATACATATATATGTATGTGTATATATATATATACATACACACCCATATACACCTTTGTCTTTTCCATTGTAATTAATTGTATTATAATTACACACTGTAATTATAATAGTTTTTCATTGGAATTCTTTGGATTTCTTTAATCAGGGTCTCTATGTCATTGTTCTCTTTGGGAGATTCTTGACTATTATTTATACAAATATGAATACTGTCTCTTTCTCTCCTTTTCCTTTTTAAAACCCTAATGCAGCCCCATAGGCATTTTGTTATCTTCATTTAAATATTTATTTTTCTTTTGTTTGCTTCCTTTACCTTAGCTGCTTATCTTCAGGTTCACAGATTCAGTCTTTGAGTTCTCTCATTCTGTTACTTAGACTCTCTGTTGAATTTATAAAACTATCCAACTACTTTAGGTTAATAATTTCCATTTGGATCTTTCACATACTTTCTCTCTCCTTGTTGAGGTTTTCTTCCATTGATTTCCTCATTTTTAATGAGAATAATTATGGTGGCTGTTTGAATTCCGATTCATTATGGAGTTTAGAAAGTGATACATTTCGAAACTAAAGAATTGGTTTTTTTTCCCATGCCTTTGTTTTTACCCATTGGTGTGTGCAGGTGAATTCTTAGTGTTCTTTATGTGGTTCTGTGTGGGAGATGAGAAATCACTTTTCAGTTGTAATATGTCACCCTGTGATGAGGTATTTTACAGGAAAAGGGCAGTTATTACTCTCTCATCTGTCTGGGAACTCCTCTGCTCCCTGTGGCACAGAATTTCACATTGTTATGGGAAGACTCTATGGCTGTGTCTGAGACTGATGCAGTGGGGCTGTATTTAGCTCAGTGGACCCAGAAATCTCTTCATAAATTGCATTTTGGTGTCTATAATGGGGCTGTGATTTATCTTTTGATAGGAGTAAATTGCCTTGTTTATGACATTTAACCAATTCTTGCATAAAAATAGAGTATATAAAAAGGGGGTGGGAAAAATAGAGTATATATATTGAGCTGTTTAAAAAACTTCATTTTACACTTTTATTAATTCAGTTGAAATAAAGTTTCTGGAGTTAAATGAGAATGTTGAGTTGATTAATAAATTGAATCAGAATCAAATCAATTTAAGCACATACTGTACTTGCTCTTACACAACACACACACACACACACACACACACACATGAAATCCAGCTGCCCTAAGTTTTCTGAGATCGCAGAAAGCAGAGAAAAGGGAAACAATCATTTTTTTTTCTGTTTGAGCCATACGATTGATTTAGTTGATATGGTTCAGACCATTTATCATAAGGTCATTGGCTTTTTGCTGTTTTCATCCCTGTTTGGTCTATCTCTATCCTTTATTGATTGTCTTGCTTCAGTTTCGATTCTGTCTGCTTTACCTTGCTACTTGTTTTGGAACCAGGTTTTCGTCAGCTTTGGATAAAGCAGTTTAAGAACTTGGCAAAGTTTGCTCCTAAGAGTCATCAATAGATTAAACTGGTGCTCTGCCCCCACAACTTTAAATCTCAGGGTGCCTCCTCTGTGGGAGATGGCATTTATACAACACTTTGTGTGTCTCCATTGTTTGCATTTCTTATTGTATTGACCAAATGTTCCATCTTGCTCCTCCTGCTTTCTTATTTTTTTTATTTTTGCATCATTTTCATTGACAGTCTGTGACAGGTGTGTCTGGATGTCAGAGCTGTCTGGGGTCCCCCAATAGTATTAGGGTCTGTTGGGTTCCTTGGCCACATTTGGGTCTAAAGGCTGTTCCCTTCTGCCAATGGACACAGAAGCATGACCACCAGTTCTTATAAAGGCTGTTTTAATTTTCTATACACCAAGAGAGAGAGAGAGAGGGAAAGAGAACTGAGCAGGACAGAGCAGAGGCAAGAAGAGCCTTCCCCTAAAGAAATACAAGAGTTTATATAGTTTACAAAGGGTATTGGCAGGACTTCCTCTCACCAGACGCAAAACCCATCAGAGGCTCTGCCCCAGCTTCCTGGGGCTAGTGTAGAGATCCCCGGATGTTTTTTTTCTCTTATATTTGGCTAATATACAACTATTTTAATGATATTTATAGTCATTTTAGTATAGACATAGTAAGAGAGACAGACATGTCTCTCTTAACCCGGGATTAGGTTTGATCCCTGGAGAGATCTATACTGCATTCCTCTCACTAGATTGATCATTCTACTCCCCTCAGGGTCCTATCAATTTCTTTAGGTAAACACTGACCTCATTCAGTGACATTACTCTTTTAGCCCTGTCTCAGAACAAAACTTGTTTAAGATCTTGCACTCAGGAGCACTCACTTACTCTTGCTTTAAGGTGTTGAGTTCACTTAGTTGTCCCACGTTGAAGCCAGGGTGGTCTCTCTTTCTGGTTCCATCCAGTCCTACAGTGGGAGAGTGGGACTCTCCTCTTCTGTAGTGAGAGGAATTAAAATCAATCTAAAGGCAATTGAGGTATTTAGTTAAGAAATAAAGTGCAGGCCCAGGAGTAATTAATTAGTCTTAACTGTCTTCCTGTATCTATACAAAAGGATGAGGCTCCAACACAAGAGCATGCAAAGGGTACAAAGTAAAGAGAAAAGCAACATTTTAGCAGACCACTGCATTTGGCTAGGAAATTGGACGCCTACTGAGTAGGAGAGAGAGGGATGCAAACAAAAAGCATCCCAACACTCTGAAAGTCTTGATCTGTAGCCTAATCTATAAGTAAGTGCTCTTGAAGTATTTAGTAGTGGGGTCTCAGGTTCCTTCTGATTTTCAGATGCTTTCTCTGACTCCTTTGCACTTCTTAGTCCAGCTGCAGAATCCTTCTGTGGGTCCCTTTCTCTCTCCTGGCTCCACTTTTTTTCTTTTCTTTTTCCTTTCCTTGCAAAGTCACTTAGTGATTTGCTTGCCATCGTAGGGTTCTTTGCCGGAAGTCTAAGTTTAGAGTTTTGTCTTTTTAAAATGGAATTCTGGTTTTTAGTTTCATTTTTTAAACTATTAAGCAATATTTCTTCCATAAAGCAGCAATTTTTCACAATGCCATAAGTAACTATGCCATGATCAGAAAATAATCAAATTTTTATTCTAATCTGTGAAGCTCAAAAGATTCACTGAACAGATAATCTAATCTCAAAACACAGTTTAAGTTATATACATATATACATATATACATATATATGCAGGATATAAAAATATAAGGCAAATTCTCAAAGTAGTTAAATGACGTAAAATAGATCTGCCTTTAGAGACCTCCTGATAACTGAGAAACTATCATCATCCCAAACAGCAGGATGTATTATAACACAGTTAAAAGATAGTTGGATTTAAAGTAAAAACATAATTTTGTTAGAGCTGGAAAGCTTGACTTGCTAACTTTGGTTTCCTGCCACAAAAAAGGATTGGTTGTAGCCCATTCTAGACCTTACTATATGTCTGGAATCAATGAAATATGTCTTGAATGAATAACTACTGTAGTTGGGTCTTATTTCCCTCTGTATTCTTATTTTTATACACATACTTTTTGAGATCAAACTATAAAATATTGATAACACAATATGTACCTATTTGGTCACAATTTATAACTTATTACCTGTTGGGGCCAGCAGGATCCCCAATAACATTGGAGTTCACATAGTCTCCTGGTGCATACGGGGCTGACTGTTCCCCACACTGATGGACAAGAAAAGGATCAAATGCTTCTTGGCAGTCAGAGGCTCTCCTTTAATCTCCACTCTCTTCTCCTCTCTCCCTCTTCCAAGTCAAGCCTGCTAGTTAAATTCTCCTGAAAAGGTTGGGGATTGGGAGTTACAAGAGTGTTGCAGGACACCTAAAAGCCTCTGCACCTGCCCTGAATTGCCTCCTGCCTCCTGCAGGTCACTTTGCAGATAGGGGGGTAGTTTAAATATGGCAGTTTATCTGACCATGTATTCTGTACTGGCTGGTATAAATAGTCTCTCATGCTACCACAAGCATCGTGGGACTAGCTAGATCTTACCAGCATATTTGCCTGGCCACGTTGGATCTCTAAGTAATTAGACCAGAGAGAAATGCTGTTTGCTCCAAGGAAGCAAGCATGGCTCCCTAATAACTCAAAGGCAGCTAAAATACAAAACTAATGTGAAGTAGACGAGACTCTTGTGAAGGCTTGGAGAAATATTTAACTGGCATTAGTATAGTCTTTGGTACAGAGGCTTGCCATCTCAAAAAAAACCCTTCTCTTACCCTATAAAGGCATTTCCAGGCAGATCTTGGCTCAAAACTTTAGCATATAAAAGGGCCTAGGTGAGGTGCTGGGAGAAATTACCTGAGGGCATTTGACCCTCCCTGCTTCCCATAACAGTGGGAGGTCTGAGTTGCAGGGGTTTAAAGCTAGGCTGCTTCCTCTCTCTCTCTCTCTCTCTCTCTCTCTCTCTCTCTCTCTCTCTCTCTCTCTCTCTCTCTCTCTCTCTCTCTCTCTCTCTCTCTCTCTCTCTCTCTGGGTTCTCTTTTTTGGGCTCGCACCCTTCTAGGGAGTCTTTGTCTCCTCTTCACAGGGCCTTTACACGTGGTGGCCGTCATCTTGGTCTATACATGGCTGGGGTTCTAGCCGGGTATCCTAAGCACAGGGTTTTTCCTATTGCTGATTTGTATGCCTGAACCTGTGATGAGTAAAGCATTTTAAAACTGCATTGGATTCCTGAGTTTTCATCCATTCCCTGCCGGCTTTGGAGGTAAAAGGGAACTCTCTTCCCGGCACTGTTCCCAGTCACAAGAGGTGATTGACTTTGATCCTAAACTAATGAGAAGGGCCAGAGCAATAGCCCAGCGGGTAGGGCGGTTGCCTTGCATGCGGCCGACCTGTGCTGGCCCGGGTTCGATCTCCGGCATTCCATATGGTCCCCCGAGCACCGCCAGGAGTCATTCCTGAGTGCAGAGCCAGGAGTAACCCCTGAGCATTGCCGGGTGTGACCCAAAAAGCAAAAATATAAATAAAATAAAATAAAATAAAATAAAATAAAATAAATAGAAGGTGTAAAAGCCACTCCTTCCAGATGCAATCTACCAATCTATGAGGAGACCTCCCCATAGAGATGGAATCTTGCCCTGGGGACAAGACATTTCCAAGGACAGAGGCTAAACTCCAGCTAAAGGAATATTGTTTCTCCTTTCCTTTTCTGGTATTACATTTACTTCTAAATAATATTTTTATTCATTTTATATAAACACATTAAGAGATACAGATATTTATCTGTACTCAGGATTACATGTAAAGGGCAGCTCTTCCTGGGGACATCTCACTATATATTCCAATCTGCAGTCCTCACTCCAGGTTAGTTTTTCATAACCCCAACAGGGTCCTAAATCAGTTGCTTATCCTTGGGTCAGGACAGAGTTTTTTCCATGACCATGCTCTTAAATTATTATGCTGCTTTATGATGCTTAACCTCTCCCATTTTGGGGTCAGGGTAACTTATGGTAAGTAACATCATTGCCCTGGGCCCCACTGAGTCCCATGACAGGATCCTTCTTTTGGGTTGTAAGGAACTAGAATAAGCCTAAGGGCAACTGAGGTTTTAAGTTAGGAAATATGACAGATGTCAAGGAGCTAATATTTCAGAGTTAATTAACTACTATATTAAAATTGTATTGCCTTAAGTTTCTGTGTCTATACAAAAGGATATTGCTCTAACATAAGAATATGAAAAGGGCATATAGGAAAGAGAAAAACATTTCATTTATAATACAAAACCCTGGACTGGCAAGTCACTGCACTTGGTTAGGAGATGGACACCTGCTGAGTAGAAGGCAGAAGGCTGTGAACAAAAAGTAATCTGATAATTACCCTAGTTTTAGAATACCCCTAATAATGTTTTCTGTCAACTATCAACTGTCGGGGCGCTCCGCCGAGGTCCCCGACAGTGCCGGAAGCGAAGTTCCCTTCTACCTCCGAAGCCGGCGAGGAATGGATGAACACTCAGGAATCCGATGCGGTTTTAAAAGGCTTTACTTATCACAGGTTCAGGCATACAAATCAGCAAAAGGAAAAGCCCGATGCTTAGGATTCCAGGCTAGAACCCCAGCCACGTGTAGGCCAAGATGGCGACCACCACGTGTAAAACTTCCAAGGGGAATAATCGCTCACAAGGCGAGATCCCACCGGGAAGAAGAAGCCTGGGAGGAGGCGGGAACCGGCAAGTTTATACCCCCCCGCAACTCAGACCTTCCTCCCATTGTTATGGAAAGCAGGGAGGGTCCAATGCCCTCAGGTAATCCCTCCCTGCATCTCACCTAGGGCCTTTACTGTGCTAATGTTTTGAGCCGGGAAGGCCTTTGAAATGTAGAGAAGGGGGTTTCTGAGATGGCATGTCACTGTACCAAAGACCAACATCAATGCCAGTTAAATATTTCTCCAAGCCTTCACAAGTCTCCTCTACTTCATTGTAGTTTTGTATTTTATCAGGGAGCCATGCTTGCTTGTTTGGAAGCAAACAGCATTTCTCTCTGGTCTAATTACTTAGGTGTCCTTACGTGGCCAGGCTAATATGCTGGTAAGATCTAGCTAGTCCCACGATGATTGTGATAGCATGGGAGAATATTTATACCAGCTAGTACAGCATACATGGTCGGATAAACTGCCACATTTAGACTACCCCCTTATCTACGGAGTGATTTGCGGGGAGGCAATCCAGAGCAGATGCAGCGGCCCTTAGGAGTCCTGCAACAATCAACAATTAAATATTTATAAAATTTATACAATAATAATTTTGTTTTACCTCATTTAAGTGTTCTCTCTTACTCACGTGGTACATTTGTGGTACATTTGTGGAACATTTGTCTTCAGATGCAACTTCCATTTTTGCACACATGATAGAATTACATCCTGGGGCTCAGGTAATCATAGGAGGAATTTTGAAGTTAGACTAACTCTTTGCATTTAACTGGCTAAAACAAAAGGTATAGAATTTTGGATTGTTCACTGACAAGGCATTGACTGCAGTGTGTACCCCAAAAAAGGAATGTAGATGTGAAGTAGCTATCATAGGTTGACTGAAACTCCTGGAGAGAAATATCATCCACTAGCTGTCAGTAGGCAAACTTCTAAGCAGTGAGGAGAGAGAACCTCAGTCTTGAAGGGGGTTGTACACTATTATATCCATTAGTATCTACCCATTGTACCATCCAAATCTAATTATTGCATAGAATGTGCTCGGTTGCATCTCAAGTCACTTGTTGTAATGGAAAGGATGACTTTTCAGGAGAAAATGTATTACAAAATCAGTGGGATGAAGTGTCACTAAATTTCAACTAGAGGCTCAATTTGCCTGCTCTAAATTTCTGTCATTTTCAGGCAGCACTCCTGCTGGTGTGAGTGACTTGTGTGGTAAGATATCCTAGTCTGGCTGTCCAGGAGTCTGATTCCCTCTTCAACATGTCCTTTCTCCACATAAGGAAGGCAAATTGGATCATCTGAGTGCCAAGAATATTACCCAATACTTTTATCTGTAGTAGCAGCCTATTTTTCTCTTAATGTCAGAATCAGTCGAGACCAGGGTAGCTCACTCACGACTTGCTCTGGGTCCATATAATGACTTATTTTTTTTGCTTTCTGGTCTCATAGTATAAGCAGTCCAAAGTAAGCAAGAGGCACTGTAATTTAATGGTTGTTATGACCCTGGTTTTGTCCTTTGATGAAAGAATTTACCTTTCACACATAAGACCACTGGGTGGAAAACAGGACCATCTAGCAGTAATCAATTAGCGGTCATTTGTTCTAGAGGGTGGCCTGTCTTTAAACAGTATCATCTCAAGATGATCCCTCAGCTGTACCATCATAAATCCAATCTATTTCAGAATTAAGCTAGGTGCACCTGGATTTGGTGGAATATGATATGACCCTTGGATCCCATGTCACGAACCAAAAACTGTAACATCTTTGTTGTAAAGAGGATCCCTTGACTTGACATGATATCATGTGTGATCTATACTGGTGGATAAAAATTAAACCGTCTATAGAGGAATTTACTAAGGTGTCATTGGCAGACAAGGCAAACATCTACCCTACAAGATATTTGTTCAAGTCAAGATGAATCGCTGCCCTTTTCAAGGTGGAAGGAGTTCAGTCTAATAGATTTGACATCAAATAGTTGTTTGGGCTCCTTGAAGAAGGGTAATATATCATTTTCTAAACAATGTTCTCTTTTTTTTGTTAGCTGGACTTTGGTAAAGAACAAGATAGATAGACCAGTATTAGTGAGTGGGAGCAGATCTGTTGGGCTCTGTCTCCATGGCTATTCTGTTATGGCCCTTCATGGGTTGGTTGGTGACAGGGGAAGGCCATGTGACACAGTTAATCTGTCTATTTGGTTATTTTGGCCTTTGTTTTGGTGGATGAGCATACTTCAATAAGTCAATCTATGTGTTTTGCTTTTTTATTTATTTTGTAGGGGGCCACACCTGGCAGTGCACAGTGGTTACTCCTGACTCTGCTTTCAAGGATCTTTCCTGGCCAGGGCTCATCATCAACATATGTGATGTTGTGGATAGAATCTGGTTCAGCTGCCTGCAAGACAAGCATCCTACCCACTGAACTATCACTCTGGCCCTTACATGCATCTTCTTTAGTCCTTCTTATTCTCCATTTCCCAACTGTTGGGGTATGCTGGGCACCCCAACAAAATCCGGGAGCAGGATCAGGGGATTCCCTTCTGCCCCGGGCAATTGGCAGCTGGCAGACTGAGAAAGATGCGAGAATCCAGCAAAGTTTCAAAAGACTTTACTCACACTTTTTCTGGGATACAATTTAGTAACAGGAAACCCCCAGAATTTAGGTTCCTAGCTGTGCCCTGACCACGTGTAGGTTAGAATCCTAGGCCAAGATGACTTCTGTTACTTGCTAAGGCCCAACATGAAAGAGACAGAGATGAGGAGAGCAGAGGCAGAAAGGAGAAAAGGTGAAAAGGCGAAAAGCAAAAATGCGTGGAAGAAAGCAGGCTACAGCTTTCATCACTTTTCAGTTCAGACTGCCTCACATCAACAGTAAGCAGTTAGGGTCAATCCCCCTCAGGTAATTTCTCCCAGGACCTAACCTAGTTCCATTGAAATGTTAATATCACCCCAGCCAAGGCTGCAGGCCCTGCCCTTGGTTTTCCACCAGGCCCTATGTAGATGGGAGGAAGGGCATGTATCTGTACCAATGGATATTCTACAACCAGGTATATATTTCTCCAAGCCTTCACAAGATTCTCTTCTTTACTTCATAGTTGTTTTGTATATTAGCCTTTAAACTCATTAGAGAGCCACATTTGCTTGCTTGGAGGCAAACAGTATTTCTCTCTAGTCTAATTACTTAGAGATCCAACGTGGCTAGGTAAATATCTATCTAGATAAGATCTATCTAGTCCCATGATAATTGTGGTAGCATGAGAGAACAGATTTATACCAGCTAACATAGAATACATGTAAGATATACTGCCATTTAGAGTCACAGATTCCAACTGTTTTCTTGCCCCTATATCTACAAAGTGGCCTGCAGGAGGTAACTCCAGGCAAGGTGCAGAGACTCTGTGCAACAGTGTACTGCAACACCCAACCACTGTTCTTCTAGATGCCATATTACCATCCACATATTAAGTACTATATATAAGCCAATATATGCATTGACTCAATGATTTTTCTTCCTATAAGAAACAGATGATCTGGTGCATTGCCCAAACTATGCTGTAGGGGAGGACTTCCCGAATTTCTGCATTTTAAAAGTACAATTCTTTTTAGAAATATGTTACAGTATCATTCCATTTTCAACATCTGCTTACCTAAAAACTATGCCAATGCAAACTTGGTGTTTTCTCTCTTGTCATTAGTCAATAAGGAAGTTCTCAGTTCCCAGGTAGAACCTGCTCATGTTTAGTCCTGAATTGATCATAGTTTTGTATTGCAGTGAGTCGCTGTTGGGCCACTTTATTTTGTGGCTCGATGGTATGTTAGACTTCAATAAGTCATCACTGCATCTCTGCTCGGACCCAATCACAGGCCAGCAGCTCTGATCTGGTCTGAAGGACTCTTCCCAGAGATTCTATGTAACTTGTTCTCTTTTTGAACATTTTTCTTTACTTCCTTTCCCACAAAGGCCACCATGTTATAATGCTTATCTCCAAAGAATAGCAGAAAATAGTGAAGTAACTTCTTTGAGCTGAGAGCAAGTCCTGTAGAAGCAACTGCACTATGGACAGCCTAAACTCCAGGTTCTTATGGAAACAGGCATCCTCCTTCCATGAGGGGAGCTCAGTGATCGCTTCTTACACCCTTTTACTAATGTCACTCGTGAAATGCCTCATATGAAGAATAACCAGGTCTGAAACTCTCACTCTAACCCTGCCCCCTTTCCTTTTCCTCTTGGGAGGAAACCTGTAAGTAAACAGCATTTTACATTGCCTGCTGTTCTCCTGGGCCAGTCCATCCAGGATAGATTGCTCAGTCTGTCAGCCTCTACCTACAAGGGAGTAGCAGGTTCCTCCTATTTCTGGGGATCAATTAGCAGAGTCACATTTCACCCTCTTTCCGTGTCCTGTTCTCTGTCCTAGCTGAATCATAGTATGTTGGCCTTATCTCATTTTTAGTCTGAAATACTTGAACCTAGCTGAATAAAGAAATTATATCTGGGAGCTTCACTGAGACCCCCCACACCTATCAGGTATTAGTCAGATGCCAGTGTGGGCTTGTGGTAGTGGTAAATTGGTTGAAGCTCCTCTTCTCTGTCCTCTCATTAAGTGGAGAATGTTCTGATTTTTGGTTCAGTGTGTGAGTCAATCTGTGATCTAATCCTTATTCAGAAAGGGAGAATGTATCAGGATTACAGTGTTACTCGCTTCCCATGTGTCTGAAGAGCTTAACGGAATGTTCAGGGAATTGGTCCATTTAGAGTTTATCACCCTTTTATTGCTCACTCCTCTCCCTCAGATTTTGGACTCCGTGTCTGGCACCTGCTGTTTTTTAACATTCCCTTCCCCACTGGCCCACTGCTTTTAGGCCAAATTTGGACATCATGAAACTTAGGATGAATTAATGCAGAGGTAATTATTAGTTTTCTCAGGAAAATGGGTTCCAGTGAGTTGCCTGTTCCTTTTGTTCTTTTTACTTTTAGATATGCATCGAATTCACACTCCTGTCTGAATCCTGTCTGGGACATTATCAAAAACATTTCCAGAACCCCATCTTCCATTTGTTTGGAATCCTGAGTTTTGCTTGGTGACTGGCCAGTTTAGATGTCCAAGTATTTGTTCTGCTGTGGTATGTAGCCCCAAAGTCAGTCACAGTGAGTGAGTAGACGATACGTATTGCATGGCCAACTTATTTTCCTGTAATTTTTTTTCAGTTGCAAAATTTTCCACCACTTATTCTCTTCCTGCTTCTACATTCTCATCCTCATCTCCCTTTGTGTGTGTTATTTTTGGCATTTTTCTGGTCTAAGTTGCATTTGTATGAGAACACACTGTTCTCCTCCATAGCTTCCATCCCCTTCCCCAGGCAGCTCTATTTCAAATATCCCTAGCCCATTTAGAGTCACAGAACTGTTTTCTTGCCCCTATATCTACAAAGTGGCCTGCAGGAGGTAACTCCAGGCAAGGTGCAGAGACTCTGTGCAACAGTGTACTGCAACACCCAACCACTTTTCTTCTAGATGCCATATCACCATCCACATATTGAGTACTATATATAAGCCTGATGTGGGAACTCAAGAGCCCTGCACTTGGGCTGAGAGCTAGCCTTGTTTTCTTTTTCCCTCTACGATGGTTATGTATCTCTTTAGAGATGAAGTAAGGACATTCTTTCCCCACTTGTTTAACTTGTTGTGGCAGACATGTACCACCTGAGACTCATACTAGAATATGCTTCATTAGCCTAAATTGGGAAGCTTTGGTGCCAATACGTTAAGGAAACTTGATCAGGACAGAAATCCCTAACTTCTAGAACAGAACCGCCCCACCCCAACCTCAGGCTCTTTCTGTCATTCATATGCGATGTGGGTCATATGACCTCTCTGGCTGGGGGTTCATCCGTGGAATGGCTGGACAGACCTCCCATGCTCTTGAGCAGTGTCTGTGGTGTAGAGGCCCTCACTTTTCTTGTTTCCAGTCATTTATCTGGTTTCCATCCCTTTGTTCACTGAACAAAATTCAGAACTCAGGGATCCAGACAATTCAAGGGGAGATTCCAAATTCAAGTAAGATAACTATTAAGGAAAAAATATTTCTCAACTGTCCCAACAGATCTGGACAGTAGAGAAACATTTCTAGAAGGTTCCCTACTTCTCACTTTAAAGGTTGGAGGAAGGAAATTTAATATTTCTGGCACGCTGGGGAGAGCCCTACAATTGGTGTCTCTACACAGACATTCTCTATGAATCAAAATGAAATTACTATTTCTCTCTCGTAAGTGGAATATAAAGAACAAAGTTGGGTATAATAAATCCCCCGCCAGTTCTTTCTTATAAAATAAGAACTGGTCTTTAGTAGGAAGCTTACCATGAGAAGGGAAAGAGGGGAATGTGACTGAAGGCTTGGGGACAACTGGGAAAATTGTGGGGTGCGGATTTTGTACACACACACTCTGACGGAGGATGTGATGCAGAAATGTTTGTATACGAGACCCTACCTTTAACAGTATTAAAAACTGTGATGCCTCAAAAAAATATTTTGAAACAACAATAACGAGTGTTTCTGGACAATGACAAGCCATGGTAAAAACCATCATTATGCACAAAGGAACTAGTGATTAGTGGGACAGACATAGTCTATAGGGCCACTAATGTCAGGATTGATTTTTGTGTGTGAATTCCAGAACTTACAACTAATAGAAGCCCAATAATGCCAGAATTTATATTTTTGGTAGGGGAGTGTTTGTCACGCTGGCTGAATTTAGGTTTTACTCCTGGCTCTTCATTCAGGGATCACTCCTGGGATACTTGGGGACAATGTGGGGTATCAGGGATCAAACCCCAGTCAGGCATGTGCAAGGTAATTGTCCTAATTATCATACTATCACTCTGTCCCCCCAGATTTTATATTATTTAATATGATGATTTTTTAAAAGTAACTTTGATTATCTGATTTTCGATGCCTTGGCAAATGAGACAGCGTCCCTGATGTCTCGATTGTTGACGAAGGTTGGAACTCCGGATTCCTTCTCTCACTTGAGTGAGGCGTGATATTCCAAGCATAACTCTTTCGATTCCTCTTTGGGAGACCCGAATAGCATTCTCATCCTGCTTTTGTCGGGCTCAGGTCTCTGAGGCATATGTTAATGCAGGGAGAACAGTGGAGTCAAAGAGATGTGCCTGAAAAATCAGATGGGCCGGACATGTAATGTGATTTGGAGACCAGCGCTGGATTAGAGCCATTACTGACTGGATCCCATGGAATGTCAAAAGATCACATGACTGCCCACCTACAATATGGTTAGACTTCTTTTTCAGGACCCTGAACAAATGGTTTGAGGCTCTTCGTATTCCTGGAGCAAGCAGATGCCATTTGGCTACACTGGCATGTGATAGGGTCAAATGGAAATGTTACTGGTGCTCGTTCGAGCAAATTGATGAATAACAGGATGTCAAGTGATCAGCTGATCAAGTGAAGAACTTTGATTAATTAATCTTGGTGCCTTGCAAGGGAGTGATGCAAGGGAGGCCCACGGGTCCTTCCTGAATATACACAGCCAATCTAGGTGACAGTCCGCTGGGCCTTCTTTTCATTGTAATAGCCTTACAGTACTGGCCATGAACCCTGTCACCCTGACCGTACTTGTGGGATCTAGAACTAGACTGTGGGATGGTCAGGGACCATGTAGTACTGGGCAGCATATAAAACAGTCACAATAAACAAGGTTAATAACAAAGGTCATCTTTCCAGGAATTTCACACAGTCTTTCTTGAATCTGTGTAGCCACGATGAATGTTTTATTTTTTAATGCAGAGGTGTTTTAGTTATTTATTTAGCCACATGCCCCAAAGTGGATTGTTCTTATACATGGCATCTAATCCAGGCAAAAACAGAGGTGTATGTGTTGGACCACTGCTTACTTCTCACTCCTTGAGGGCTTGGATTACTTAACAAGACAATAGTACTAGAAACTAGGAGCCGAACATTCTCTGTTTCTGCAAACCTCATTTCACTTCCATCATTGCTATTATATAGCAGTTAAATAGCTGCATAGTGGCATAAGCGTTAGCAAGTATGTATGGAGGAGTTGTTCTTACCTGAAAGTACTTGGTAGATATAAAAAACTAGATACAGATTTAAAAGTCACTTGCTACTTGTCACTTGTCTTCCTGTTCATTGATTTGCTCAAGTGGGCACCAGTAACTTCTCTATATGTCCAGTTGCAAGCAAGTGTAGCTCAGGGAACATGAAGAGCCTCAAACCATTCCTACATAGGAATGAGATCTATAATTGTTATTGATTTTTGGCATATCAAATACATTCCTTCACCTCCAAGCTCCAAGTCGGCAGGTGTGGCTGTGAGCTCCCAACCAGCATAGCCAGCAAGCCCGGAAGATTTAAAAATATATTTAGAATATTTGAAAACACTTTGTATGGATAGTAGGGATGAAAATATTTGGCGATATGGCTGGGACTCATTCAAGAAAACAGTAAATCTAGTTTGAGAAAAGAGCAGTGGGAATTATACTAAAGAGGTCTCACTATGAGTAGTTTAAATTCTAGAAAGAGAACTTTGAACTTCATTTTGTGTTTCATGAGAAGTGAGCTAATGGCCAAATCTGTTCCAGAGGGTTTGTTCCAGATGTTTTGATAAAGGATAGATTGAGAATAGAGAGACACGTCCATGAAACCAGTAAGCCGATAGAAAAAGTACAAGTGATTCACTCACTGTACAGAGATTGTTAAACACCAGACAGAAAGAACCTGGCAATGGTTTCAGTAAGGGACAGAAATACATGATGGTGGGGGTCGGGGGTGGAGACAGAGAAACTGAATGTTAGTCTTAAGATTCTTTTATAATATCCCTTGCTGAACTGTGGAATAAAGCTTAAGGTAGAGCCAATTTTGCTACTGTTCTATGGAAGGTTGCGTAATAATTTTCATTCTGATCTATGTATTGTCCCATACTATTGCTGGATGTTTGTGCTAAGAATAGTATTAAACTATGATATATGGATGACTGATGATTTAGTAAGAGATGTTATACAGATGCAAGGAAAGATGGAGCCATACAATCTATAGAGGGGTGTGCAACATTTGAGCATCTATGCTTTGCTCCCTATTGACAACTTAAGTGATTTAGGAAATCTATTTTGGTCAGTGGGGGGCAGTATTGTATAGTAGAGGGAGACAAAATTGTGTAGGTAAATTTATGTGTGATCCCTAGCAATGTTAAAAATGCTTTATCCCAGGGTTGACAAGTCTAAATGATTAGATAATCCTCAGAATTGCTTTGAGTTTATTGTATATAAACAAAAGAATATATAAAAATGTATAAATACTATTTATATATATCTATTTATATGTAAATATTCACATAGATATAGAATATATAAATAATATTGTGTATAAGTATATATTTTTATGTATTATTTTTTATAAATATAAATATATTCATTTATATATTTATATACATTTTTGTATTTTATTGTTTGCTTTGGGTTGGGCCCACGGGCTCTCAAGGCTTACTCCTGACCAGCTAGAGGTTTTGTGGTGTTCAGGGGACCATTGGAGTACAGGGGGTTGAACCTGGGTTCACGCGATTGTTCAGGCACTCTATCTGCTATTCCATTTCAGCTTGGGTTTTCTTTTAATATTTATATCGGGGCCTGGAAATAGTACAGAGGTTAAACTGCTAGCCTTAAATGTGCCCCCTGAGGAGGGGGGTATCACTTGTATCACTTGTCTTCCTGTTGTTCATCGATTTGCTCAGGGGGGCACCAGTAACATCTCCATACGTCCTGTCGCAAGCAAGTGTAGTCCAAGGGCATCTGCTCACTCCGGGAACATGAAGAGCCTCAAACCATTCATTCAGGTCATGGGAATGAGGTCCATAAATGTTACTGGTTGTTGGCATATCAAATAGAACACAGGTAGCTTGCCAGGCTCTACTTGTTTGATTTTGCTTATTCAAGGGGTTGGACCAAGCCCAGTGATGCTCAGGCATAATTCCTTGCTCTGCTTTGAGGAATTACTCCTGGTGTTGCTCAGGGGACCATGTAGTATAGAGGGGATCGAGCCCTGGTCAGCCTTGAATATGGGGAAGCACTCAACATGCTATATTGTACTTGCTGTACCTGCCAGTATTGTCGCTCTGGCATGCCGCCTTGTTTGATCCCTGGCACTGCACATGGTCCCCTGAGCAGACAGGAGTGACCCTTGAACGCAGAACCAGGAGTATATCATGAATACCACCAGATATATAGTCTGAACATCCCTGCCGCCAATAATAAATGAAATATAAGTTCTTATACCCTTCTCCATGGAGATTCTGATTCAGTCTGGAATAGACTCTTAAAATAAGCATTTTTCTTTTTTTTTTTTAAACGTCAGGCAATTTTGATAGCAAAATGTGGGAACTAGTGATTTAGATTTGTAAGTTTCAACGTTCATCAAATTTTTTACTAACATTAAATGAGAAACTGCATCTGAGTTTTTTAAACTTTAAATCACAATAAAATGTCAGCTGTTTGTGAAATTAGGTCTTTAAATATCTTTTCTGCCTTTTAGAAGAAAGACCTCTTTAGAATTTCATTGGTTTGAAATATGAAATCTTATTGTGCAGTTTGATTTTATGCCTAGTGATAATAGATAATAAATTCTGTTCAATTGATAGCACAGCACATAAAATAAATTATTAATTAGATGATAGATTTTTAATTTATTGTTTCCTGGCCATATCCACTAGTGCTTGGAAGTATCTCCTGGCTCATTACTCTGGGTCAGTTTTTAACCATGTTTGGGGACTATGCAGTGCTGGAGTTTGAACCTAGGTCTCTTATATGCTAAGGATGTGCTCCAAACCATTGAGGTATCTTCATGGTTCTCTCTCATGGTATTTTTATTTTAACTTTTTGTTTTTTGTGCCATACCCTGCTGTGCTTAGGGATCACTCCAGCAGGCCTCAGGAAACCTTATGTGGTGGTACCTGGTTAGTCATGTGCAAGGCAAAGCACCGTTACTTCCTCTAGGTTCTTTGATCATGGTTTTAATTGTTGAAGTGGCATAAAGAAAAGACCTACACTTGAATTATTGAAATAGCAAGGAGATATAAAGAGCAATTGCTTCTATGTATTTTAATACAAAATTCACATTTATTGTTACAGTGATAATTTAATTTACAGATATATTCTGATATCCCAGCTTAACTTAAACTCATCATTCTCATCTTCATCACTTTCAAGTCAGCAAACTGTACTATAAAAAACTTGGTGTCAATAATAGAAGAGGTGATTTCAAAGACTACTTTTAAAACAGCCATCCAAATAAGTTAAAGAGACTTCAGCAGCTTAATAGACCTATCTGTAATGATATGTGCAGTGAATGTCAGTTGACTCCAAAGCTTATAGCATGTTCTTTGGTTTCAAACCTTGTATGCACAGTATCTGTACCCAGCCTCCCATGGTCTTCTTAATGCTGAGGGATTTCCTGACAGGTGGGCCCACTCCAGTTTAGGACAGTACAACAGTGTCTCCTTTTGCTGTCGCTCGATTTTAGTGCTTGTGCTTGTTCAAACCTGAAGCTGGTGTCCATGTTTATCCATTCTGAATCATTTGCTCTTCACTGGCCTGTCCAGTCACCCAAAAAGGCTTTATTGTCCGCCCAGGGAGTCACACTGCCTCATTCCTAATGCACTCGATACTGCTCTGAATTTCCCCCATCTAGGAATGGGTCACTTTAGGCTATTTGCCTGAAGTTCATTCAGAAGATTTAAGTAAATATCTGATTTGAGGAACCTAGGATAAGAGTCCTTTTCCATTAGAGTATAGACGATTTTTTGGGCTTCATCAAAACAGGTGAGGGTTGGTTCTTTAATCTTCTTAGCTGTTGATTCTCGAGTGTGGAAGTCAATATTGATCTAAAAGAGAAAGTCTCATGAGATCATACCCACTTTCAGTTTATTGTGTGGCTTCAAATGTTATTGTGTGTTTTTTAAGCATCTTAAGCAGTGACTTGAATCCCTCTTTTTAAATCAGTGCAAATATCAGTTTGAATGCCTGTTCTAAAGCAGACATATATTAGGTGTGAGGGAAGTAAAAAAATCACTGAAAAAGTCTTTGCTTCAACTTGATTCATGGTATAGTCAGGAGAGAGATCTTAGAGACAGACACAAATAACTAAAATATCCACATAAGATGACACGTGCATAAGAAGAATGAATGAATATTTAAGATTTATAAGAGAAGTATTTTGACAACTATTTTTTGTTCAGAACAAGAATATGTAACCTGGAGGTGGGTACTACTACTAAAAATGTTTTTAGTGCTACAATTTTATGTATCATGTGAAATACCTATTTTGTTCCCAGATGGGCTAGCTCATAAGGCGGGGGATGGGGGGGGTCTGGAATGTGGACCACATAAGGCATTCAAGATCATATGGGCTGCCCCTGGTGTATGACAGAACAAATAGATGTGTTTCTCATCAGTTGCCTGTGGCCCATCCTCCTATATCCTATGACCCTCAAATAATGTTGTAGAGTTCTAAATTGCTCTTGGCAGGCAAAGGATTCCCGCTTCTGTCACAGTACACTGACATGAATACTGACCAGGGTGCTAGGCTCCTGACTCCATTTCCATCATATTCGCTAGTTTTGCAAAATCAGTCTTTTTTAACATGCTGCATTCAAACATACGTACTAATACAAACACTAAACATTCGTGTCAGAAACCCATAGGATTAGTCTAAATTTATAGCAGTAAATTACTGACCCACGATACTCATGTACTGAATGTTATTTTTGTGTCTAAGTTCTTTTAGAAATAAACTGATGATAATGAATTCAGTACTCACTTGTTTAGTAGCATCTGAATGTACAAATGCTTTATATATTTTCTCTGCCTTGCAATGCAAAAGATTATATTCTGTTTTCTTATAATCTTCACAAGCCAACCAGAATTCAATATTCTCTTCACTGAATTCAGACTTAAGAAAATTTCCAAAGACATCTTGACCAGCTAAAAAGAGAGTGAGGGGGGTATAATAGTTTAATTAATTTTGCTATTTATAAACAACTTAAAGAAGACATTTGAAGAAAAATACAATTGTGATTTCTCCGTGGGGAGGGGGTAGGCTGACTGTGGAGCAGTTGTTTGGAGGGACGGGAAGGACTTAGACTTTCCTTCATTTATTATTCATCTGGGGCAGAGATGCCTGTCCATAATCACATAGCTTCTCAGTGAAGACTATAGAACTGTCCTTCACCTCCCCTCTACTAGTTAATTTAAATTTTTGCCGATTATATTACAATTTCTTTTCTTGTGTTTGCCAAGTCAACCAGAGTGGAGACTATCCCAGGGTAGAAACCTTACAAAGGGCATTGACGTCAGGTTAGTCACTAACATAAGATTGCCCTGACCAATTCACATTTGTCAGAAAATGAGAGGCCTATCTACTACCCATGTCCTTGACGTACTGATCATGTTTGCGGATGGTCTGGGAGTCTTGATTAGGACTTGTCTACCTATCTTTATTTGTTCGAGTCATGAACTAAGTAAAACATAGCAAGAGGATTAACCAGCTTGATATCCCAATGGATACTGATGCACAAACCAGGCACCTTAGGCTGTTTGTGGAGAGAAGAGGATCCACTCATTCTAGAAATCAAGTGGTTTCGAGACTGCACAGAAAATCTGCAATGCCAATGTGGAGAGGAAGGCAGGCTGCTTTCATTCCTTTCCTTCTCTCTTCAGAAACTCCCATAAAACATTTTCAAAATTCTCTTAATAATTTCTGTGGTTGACCATGTAGCATGTTTATAGAATGCACACATACACTCTGTATCTCGACAACCTCCAAAACAGTAAGGTGACTAACTATGCATTTGTTTTTTAAACCTTCGTGCCACATTAGAATGAAGGAATGAGGTAGTGGATGTGTGGGTGATAAGTAACTGACCAATGAAATACTCGCCTTTGTCTAACTGCACAACATGTGTTGGAACATTCAGAATGACAGATTACACACTGAACCCTGTTTAAACTTTTAAAAATATGGTTAGTTAAAAAAACTTTAAACTTCAGAATTCTAGAGTATGCTTAATTTTAATTAAAATTTTACTTTTGATAATATAGGTCTTGGCAGATTTGTTTTAAAGGACAGTGGAAATACTGGTCCTTTGTCAAAGTTATAGTATAACATGAGGCACAGATGCTGAAGTCACTATTATTAAGGAAAATCTAGAATAAAACATTTTCCACACTATCTGCCCTGGAACACTGTATTTTAATGAGACCATTCAGTTCCTTAGTGTGCCAAGTTGAACCTAGAAACAGTTGATTTTTTATCTAGACTTACTTTGATTAGCAAGCAGCTTGTCCAGAGATTGTGACCATTGTACTACTTCATCAGCAGAAAGTCTACAAAGGGCAAAATTTACACAAATTAATAAAACAATTTTTGTTTACACATAAATGAAATCAAAGTTATTGCAGCATTTGATTTTTTAAAATAAAATAAGATTTTCAGTCTAATATATTTTACTATGTCCATTAAAATTAATATAGTTCTGAAAATATCTGAAAAAAATGTAAACACATCAACTCCAATCGTATAATAATAAAAATCAAATGTGTCCATTCAAGTTTGTATTTAATTTACATTTGTTACTAATATACTCTATTATGTCTTGTTAATTAAAGGAAATAATTTTTTTTTTTTGGTGTTTGGACAACTCTTGGCATTGCTCAGGGCTTTCTTTGTTCAGGGATTGTGCCTTAACCCCTGTACTATTTCTTTGACCCCAGGATATAAATAATTTTTCCTGGATTGTAGAGCGGATGCATTGGCTTTGTGATGGTAGTTGAGAATCTGAGTATACGTACATGTCCTTGGACTTGGAAGCTTTGAGTCCAGATTCCAAGTGTGGGAACAGTGACCTCAGGTAGGCTTTCATGTCCGGTCCCACTGCAAACAGAAAATAAAGTACTTAGCATGTTATTATTCATATTTTTTATGTAGAATACATTTTACTTACAAAAAATAAAAAAATCGATTTCTCCAAGGAATAATAAACAGTTAATAGAATATTTTGCTATCTTTAAGAAAGAGCCATATTTTTTCTTTAGAAAGAGCATTTTTTTTAAAATAAAAGCTGGAAAAGTTCCCATCTAATTTAGTGCCTTATCATGATTCATTAAAAAAAAACTGGTAATGCATTTCAGTCACATCATGCAGTCTCTGTCCTGTCTAAATGAAATGCTCTTACAGATTTTTCTATCTTCCTGCCGTTAAAGCCAATATAAGGCAAAATTCACATTTAGTAATAACTCACAAGGTCCTTGGCCTCCTTTTTTGCGTTTGTCCTCTAGAGGAGAATGATCCATTCCTTTCAACTCCTTTGGATTGGCAGCAAAGAACATCCTTGGCATTATTTTATCTACCCTCAAGTTGTGGAGATGGCTGTTGCTCGCTTAGTCTTCGCACGGCAATGATCTGCCGGTCTGCTTCTCTGTGCTTTATATAGTGACGGCTACCAGACTGTGTGTTTATCAAGTGACGTTACCACAGACGCTGGAAGTTCCCCCTTTTTGGGTGCACTGTGACGTGTATCTTGAAAAAAAAAAAGGCAAAGAGTGATGTCTTGTGGTTGAAACTTAACCAAATGAGACTAGGTCACTTGACTAGAACATCGAGCATACATAGGCACACACAGCTACTACATTGCTAGAACACTCATAGCTCCAGCTTTTGGTTTCAAGGGACGCTTGCTGCTTCTTTCAGATTGCATACCTCAACAGAATGTTTATTTTGTGTATTTTTGCATCACATAAATATTCTATGTTAGATATCTTCATCTCAATCCTTTCGGTGGTTCTTTATGAAAATTCATCTAATCACAATATTTTAAGAGATTTTCCCCCAAGGGGAAGATAAATGAATAATTAAAACATTATATGAGTATCTCCTTTGAAGGAAAGCTATGAGGTGGTATCATTGCTTTCTGACATGACTTTAATCCCTTTTTTTTATCCATGATAAGAACTTTGCATGTTAGTGTTTTCTGAGATGTGTGTTATATGATCAGCTTGTGATGTATGCAAGATGATTTAAGAGATGCATAGATCTCACTATTTGTTAGGAATTAATCTGTCAAAATTCAAAATTTTGGGTATATTATTTCCTAAGAATAAAGTAAAATTAGGACGAGGGATGTGGTTCAATGGAAGAGTGCCTTCCTTTTATGTATAGGATCTGCTTTGATATATGGTATCATAAAAGAAAGAAAGGAAAGCAAGTAAAGATTAAAACTGAAACATAAGTGAACAAATGTTTAGTTTATCAGGGTAAACTAAGAGTGTATTTGGATCTCTTGTGTCACTTGTCTTCCCATTGTTCATCTATTTGCTTGAGTGGGCGCTAGTAACATCTCCATTTGTTGGGAATGAGGTCCATTATTGTTACTGATTTTGGCATATCGAATACACCACGGGTAGCTTGCCAGACTGTGCCGGGGCTCTGGATTTTTCCCAGGGCGCCCACAGTCTGCTGTCAGGCTAGAAGCATTCTCATTTCCTTCTTTTTCTCCTCTTCAGTGGATAGAGTAATTTGTAACAGGACAGCTCTTCAGGTCTGTTTAGTATTGCAGGCTTTCAATAATCTGTTAGCCCTGGGTTCAATCTGCAGCACCCCATACGGTCCACCAAGAACAGTCAGAAGTAACGGTGTAGGGCCAGGAGTAACCAACCACAGGGTATGCCCTTTGTGGGAGTCAGAGAGTCGAGCAGAGAAGAGTCCCAGCAAACCAATGGAGTCAGCAATACAGAGGAAGAGCAGCAACATTGCAAAAATTCAGCGCTGAATAAGGATGTTTGGGGAGAGAAGTGGGCATTGACTCCAGCCGCCTGGGCCCCCGCTGCAGGACAGGGGAGGGAAAGAAGGAATAGGTCAATATTATATGTTTATTAATTATTAGTCCACCAAATGTGTGCTGTATTCCCAGAGAAATACAGTCTACTTTTATTTAAGATTAATGTTTAAGAAAATCCAAGTAAGTAATGACTTAATCACTGATAGGCTAAAATAATTAGTGTGATATAAGTTTATGCAGAGTATTGTTTATATACAGTGTCAAGTCTTACCTCTTTTGTTCTTTATTGTTCCTGAAAAAGAAAGCAATAGTTACATAGAGAAACTTGTGGTAGTATTAGGTAAAGGTGACAAAAAAGAAAGTATTTCTTTCCCTATCTTGGTTTTATCTTCAAGGTAAAAAAGATCAAATTTATAATTCTACTAATTCAGTTATTACACAGTTACGAACATATATTGTCCATAGCTTGATGTTGGCAAGATAGCATGCAGTAAGAATGACAGTGAGGTGAACTGGCTTCGTTGATGTCACCCAAACAAAACTGATAGGGTGCAAGCCTGATGGTGTAGCCCACTCTTACTGTTCTGTTAGAATTTTGAACATGGTTTATGTTTATTTGCCTCGGATCATCTGATTCCTCTAGATAACTGTGTATAAATTAAGGTAAACAAAAGTTGGTGCAGTTGATTTTTAATTGTCTATATATCATTATGCAAACAGTTGACAATTTTTAAGGTATACAATATTTTACAGTTGTAGTAACTAACTTTACATTTCTCAAGTACAGATAACCATTGGATGTTGAATAGGAGCTCTTATGAAGCTGTTTTGGGAAATGGGCAAAATATAGCTAAAACGGGCTATATGTTTCTTAGCTTGATCAATATAGATCTTCCAAGAGCCTGAAATATATTCAAAATATAAAATGTAGCAATTTCCTAAATCCTCTTTTGGTAGGGAAAATAGTTTGCAGAAATAATGTCCTTAGTTTATATGATTGTTCATAATGCTGCACATGGTGTGGGTGTTGTACATTATATGGGCTTTGGCAAATGCATGACACATGTATTCATTTTTATAGAACTCCACCCAGCAGACCAGCCTATCACAGCCCAGCTCAGCGTGGCTGCTTGCGATCGCGCGGTTCATCAATAAATGCAGGATTTAGAGATGACTACAAGAGTATGCTACCCGCACAGCAGAGCCTGGCAAGCTCCCATGTCGTATTTGATATGCCAAATACCAGTAACAATTATAGACTTCATTCCCATGACCTGATGGAATGTTTTGAGGCTCTTTATGTTCCTGGAGCAAGCAGCTGCCCTTGGGCTCTACTTGCATAAGACAGGACATATGGAGATGTTACTGGTGCCCGCTCGAGCAAATCGATGATGAACGGGAAGACAGTGACACAGTGATACAGAATCCATAATTTCTCTGCTCTGAAATCACCAATGTTATATGTTAGAATGTTTTGGGGACAGTAAGAATATATCTATCAATTTTGACTGGAGAAATTTTAATGTTCTATGAATTTTGATGGGGAAAATTTTAATATTTTATGGACTGACTTTGTATTTTGGTTCTAATCACCCCAACTATTGGAGTACTTTGCTAAATGACTTTTAATTTTTTTTATTTCTGTATCACATCTGGTAGTATATTCTTAGGATCACTGGTAATGACCTCCTTTCTAATGCTGTGACTAACAATATTAAACATTTTAAGCTTTCACAGAATATTTTTTTCTAAGTCACAAAAGCAATTAATAGTTTTTACTAGGAGAAGATATTTGCAACTCAGTGAAGTTCAGAGGTCTCAGTAAAAGCAAACCAAGCCAAGATAAGAATCTAGTTTCTTTTTCTCGCCCTATTCTACTTAATGTAAACAGTAAGCACTTCATTTCTGTAATTTAGACGATTATAAGAAACTTGAACATGAGGAACTTCATGAGTGAACTGGGCACATGAAGATAAAGCCTAGATCTTATCAATAAGGTGATTATGAATAAGCTTGTCTTCCAACTAATTTTTGAAAATGCTAAGTATATATTTGGATTAATATTATTTGTTTCATTTTCCCCATATTGAATTCATTTTCATATACTGATCATTCATTATATAATATTTTTAGTGAATCAAGATAGTTTTTATTAAATGAAACTTTAAATGAAAGAGAGAACACAGGTTTCTCCAGAATGAAAATAAGTAATCTAAGAATCACAGAGGAAAACAAGTGAGATCATATTCAAAGGAGAACATGGGGCTGAAGAGCAAGTCATATATCATGATTAATAGCTATCCAACAGAGAGAATATAGTGATTTCAGACTTTACTTGGCTGTATTTTCAGAATAAAATTTAGGTAGTACTAAAAGCAAGTGTGCTATTCTCAAGCCTAAGTACATAGAAAAGTATAGTATAAAATAATTTATACTGTCTAGAGTTAGACTGTTACAATAACAAGACACAAATGCACAGAGAGCACCTTGGAGTGACAATTTGCAAAGAAAACTATATTTTAATTATTAGGGAGCAATTTCAAGACACGATTGTACTATGCTTTCAAATTTCAAGCTCCACTATTTCGGTGATTTGTCTTTGTTTCTAATACATATTAAAGTGTTAACAATAGTGACTTTTGCTTTTTACCTCTTTTCCTTTTTGCTTTTTTGGGTCACACTCCCAATGCTCAGGGGTTACTCCTGGCTCTGCCCTCAGGAATTACTCCTGGTGATGCTCAGGGGACCATATGCGATGCCAGGGACTGAACCTGGGTAGGCCATGTGCAAGGCAAATGCCCTACCTGCTGGACTATCGCTCTGGCCCCAACTTTTTCCCTCTATTGATTATATGATTTCCTGGAAAATTTATCCAGCTTGACTGACATATTTTATTAATTTCAATGACTTGTCACCTGCTTCTTGCAACTACATTAACTGCACCTTCAATGTGCCTTTTCTAGTGTCTTTTGGGTCTTTACATTGTGCTTTTATAATTTTTTATTTTAATTTTATTATATCACTGTGAGATAGACAATTACACAGCTGTTCATGATCGGGTTTCAGTCATACAATGTTGCCCATCCCTCCACCAGTGCCATTTCCCACAACCAATGTTCTCAGTCCCCCTCCCAAATCCTCACCATGATGGCCTCATGCAAGGCAAGCACCTTATCCTCTGTAATATTTTTCAGGCACCTATGTAGAATGTATTACAGGTAACGATTTTTCATATTTTTATTCTTAGAGCTTTTGACTAATGTCCTTCCTAAAATAAAGTGTGGCAATCCAGCTGCTATTCAAATTCAGGGCACCGTGACTCTTTATTCATGAGGTCATTCTTGTAGTTTGTTTCTTTACCAATATTTATTTGTAATAGACGTTTTTCTTTTTGATAATAGATATTTTCTTATATCCAGTATATTTTTTTATAAACCAAATGTTAAGTGTATGAATGTGTCTTCAGATGTTAATTATGTGGAAATATCATAGACTGTTTATGCCAAGGCCCAATCTAATTTTTTTCACAATCTGCTTTTAACAGATACTCCTTGCTGGAAATGTTCACTTCCAACTGCAGGCTTATTTAGCTCCAATTTCTGAGCCAATTCATAATATGGCTGGAAGAAACCAAATCATTTCAGTTTAAAATAGGACTAGTGGCAAATTTCTGTTAGAGTCCTATGGGGTTGCCTTTTGTTAAGGTACGATTTTCTCATTTGCAAGTGTCAGCAAGACCATCTGAGTCTTTATTCTATTAGGCCAACAAGAAGATGACTGAAAGTATCTTTGGGTGTCATTAGCAACAAAAGGTAATGGAACAAATTAGCCTCTCAACAATCAGCTAAGCCTAAGCAAGACCATAGAATCTTGGTATGTAAATTATGAATTATTTGTAGCTATAAATCGAGTAAACATGACTACTTTGAACTCGGGAAGTTTGACTTATATACTTTTAAGAGTAGCAGGTTCTAAAGTGTAAACAGTGCCTCTTCTATCTTTATCTTATTCCTGCTTTCTTCTATGTCTAATCTTGTTTTCAATTGCATTTGTAAAAGAAGAAAATGAGGATAGTAGATTTGGTGGTAACATCCAAAGTAGAACAAGGTTGATAATCTTCTATTTTTCATTTTGTACCTCAAATTGTACCATCTCTTCCTGTGCTCAGCTGATCATGAGGTGCTCGGGAAGGAAGGCGAGTTCTAGCCCTGGCCCACCATCCCAACAGAGCCTCTCAAGAACCAGAGGAACCCCCACACCATGAGGGCCACCATTTTAAAAAATCCTGACTCCACAGCTCGTCAGAGCTCTGCCCAAGAGAAAAGTCGATCTCTCCCCGTTGGTTCATCAGTAAATGCACGAAATGAGTGCCTACTACTGAGAGTATACCAGTCGCATGGCACAGCCTGGAAAGCTACTTATGTCGTATTTGATATGCCAAAAACCAGTAACAATTATAGACCTCATTCCCATGACCTGAATGAATGGTTTGAGGCTCTTCGTATTCCTGGAGCGAGCAGATGCCCTTGGGCTACACTAGCATGGCAACAGGACATATGGAGATGTTACTGGTGCCCGCTTGAGCAAATCGATGAACAACAGGAAGACAAGTGATACAAGTGATACCTCAGATTATATGAAAGATAGGAGATACAAATTTATATCTACTAGGTATCTGTTGCTTTCAGTTTGGTGGATATTTGTTCTCTCTTTATTTGATGTTGGTGTGACATTTTAAATTCTTTTTAGCTTTACTTGGTCCTTATTTAGACCTCTTTGACTATTTTCCTTGGTAATAGTGTTTGACCAAACTCCTACAAAGGATAGTCAGATCTTAACATAGCAGAAACCAGTGCAAAAAAATATTTAAAAACCCACTGGTTTGTGTGGGTGTTTGTTCCATTCTGCTAGTCTGGGGTTTCTTTCTTCAGATTGTGTTTGAGCAAGGTTGAGATATATTTGTCTTCATCTCTGAAGCAATGAGTGGGTAAATCAAATAAAATGTGATGACTAAACATATAAGTAGCATCAGGAGTTTAGATGTGTGAGAAAGCCATGAAGCTAGGTAGGACTAGGTTAAATAAAGGTGGTAAATAACTTTAGCTTGGGCCTGTCAGTGTCTCATCCCTTAAACCCACCAGACTCAGAACTTACTGCTACTGTGGAGTAGCAGTTGATGGCTGAGAAAACAGAAACAACTTTAAAGTATGGAAGTTGTTACATCACTTGCATAAACCTATTTAACCTTGGTTGATTTAAAACAAGCATCTTACAGATGATGTATATCCACGTTTTCAACAATAAATGAATCTTACCACCAGGCGTCAAAGGTGAAGAGTTTCTGAGAAGACCTACAGCATGATCAGTGCATTAGAATTCACCCTTCTTAGTTCAGAGATCCCCTAACTTGTGGCAGTTTGAAGGGTAGGAGAATGTCATCATTTCACTTTTATTTGAGGAAGAAAGCTGTTTTATACAGTACATGGCTTCAGAACTTATTATGAAAGAGTTTTAAGATGTTGAGTCCCAGGCTAGAGGTAATGTAGTGAGTAGGGCATTTGCCTTGCATGTGACCCACCTCCGTTCTGTCCTCAGCATCCCATATCTCTAAGCACAGCTGGGAGTAATTCCTCTGTGCAGAATCGAGAGTAACCACTGAGCACTGCCAAGTGTGCCCCAAAACCCAAACCAAAGAGAAATGTTGAGTTCCCTGCTTCTCTGGCGGAAACTTTATCCAATGACCAATTCACGTACCAGTTCAAGCCAAGGGAGATCTGGGGGATAGCAGGTGACTTTAAAGCCAGAGCTCATCGTTTGTACCCCCCCTCTCTGATGAGGATTCTCTTGCAGGTGTTTGTGATCTCAAAGGAATCTTATAACAGCCAGATGACATCAAAGTAAAATTTATTTAACCTCAGTATAACTCCATGGAAATAATGGATATCGATCAAAAATTAAAACTGTATGAAATATTACATAGTAAGTAAGATGTGACTAACATTTATTATCTCCCAGAAGCCCCATCCAATGCCCTTTTCCTGCCTCTTGATTTGCCTTTTCTGCTACTCAAACCCTTGCAATTGTGTGCCCAGTTTTTCCTCTTCTCTCCCCTAACTTCACTGGTTTCTGAGTGTGTAGACAGACTCTGGTTTCACCAAGAAAACTTTGTCTTTATTAGAATAGTCTAAGTTTGTGAAATTAGGTGAACAAAGATAGTCAATGAGTAATTGAACGCATCTCTGGGTTTCTGAGAATTTTGTCTCCTGGGCGGCAACAAAATCTAAGAGACAAAAACTGAAATCCAACCACGTAAATTTAAAGATATAATTGACTTTCTTCCATGTTTCTTGAATCAGCAACAAGGCCTGTAGTCACTAGGAACTCCGAAGATCTTTTCAAAATGGAAGATTTTTAGAGATAGACAAATGGGAAGTTGGGAAGAAGATACAGTTTCAAAGAGTATCTTCTCTCACTCTTTCCTGGCAGAGAGGTCAGTCTGACAGGTTACTTTGTTAGTGATAACTAGGAAATGTGAGTTTGCCTAACTAAAGCTTCCATTCCTGAGAGACACACACTAAAATGTGTTGGTCTAATGTGCCAATTCGTTGACATGGGACCCTTGCACAAGTGACTCCACTGGGAATCTGTGTGTGGTCTTTGTTAAAACAGAAAGGCATATAGTCCACTACTGTCTTATTAGCTTAATAAACAATACTTCCCATGTGCCAGTGACCCTTCCTTCCAGCCCTTGAGCGGAGGCTGCCTGATCAGATGCCATATTGTGAGGAAGGTTGGAAACCAGAGGGATGGCTGGGCAGATTATGGAAAGATTTGCATTCCTGATGGTAGCACAACGCCACAGTTCAAGGTTCACTTGTCTTCTCATTGTTCATCGATTTGCTCAAGCTGGCACCAGTAACATCTCCATTCGACTCTATTACCAAGAACCAATTGTGAACACCTTTGTAATTGTATGTCTCACGGTGGTATAATTAAAAATTAAAAAAAAATCTCCATTCATCCTGTCCCATGCTAGGGTAGCCCAAGGGCATCTGCTTGCTCGAGGAAGAGCCTCAAACCATTCCTTCAGGTCATAGGAATGAGGTCTATCAAATATGACACGGGTAGCTTGCCAGGCTCTATCGTACGGATGGTTTACTCTCAGTATACCTCAGTATACTCTCAGTATATCTCGAATTGAGAGTTCGAGGTTCACTAAGTGGAAATCATGAGAAAAAAAATGAGTAATGAAAATGCTCAAACTTCTTTTGCCTCGCCATATAAGGCTGCTCGTTGTTTTCTCCTTTAAGATATGTGATATGTGATTTTTCAACTATTGTTTTAGCTTGTATTTGTATTTCTCTTCTTAAAAGGTTGTTTTATTTTTCATGGTGTCAATTATATTACTGTTTAGCACACTTATTGATATATCATTGCATCATAGTGTTATGTAAATTTCAGTGTGCATTATTAAAAATAATGTATATATTATATCAAATTAACCACTTAAAGTCCAGTTCTTTTCTTTATCATATATTAACTCCTTTTACCCAATTTACCCTGCTCTCTGTTCCCTTTTCTTCTGGTTTTGTGTAAATATGCATCTTTGTCCAATAATTTATCAGTAAGCATTTAAATTCTTTCTATATCTTGGCTATGGAAAATAATGCTGTGATGAACATGGAGAAACATGCATATCTTTGAATTAGTGTTTTTATATTTTTTCAGGTAAATATCCATAAGAGGAAAAAACTGAATTATCTGAAATTCCTGATTACCTTTGGCTGTTGTTGTGGAGTCACATCTTGTGGTCCTCAGGTCTCCCCCTGACTCTGTGCTAAGGGATTACTCCTGGTGGGGCTCAGGAAAACATATGTGGTGCTGGATATTAAATTCAGTTTGACTGCTTGAAAGACAAACTCCTTAACCTTTGTACTACCTCTCAAGCCCCTGCAAGTTCTATTTTTAATTTTATGAGCAGTCTCTCTACTGCTTTCCATAGTGGTTCTGCTGATTTCCATTCCCGTTAGCAGTGTACAAGGGATCCTTTTTCACATCCTCACTGTAGTCCCAACCCCCAACACCTGATGTTTCTTACAGGTTTGAGGAAATAGCTCACTATTTGTTTGAATAGCTTTATATTATGTGTTATTGCTTTACATAATGACCATTACCCATGATGCCACTGCCCATTCTCTATCAGTAGACAAAGATGCTTACCATACCTCATACTCAGGGAACTGTACCAGTCCTCTTTTTCTACTTTTTCTTCCTTTAAAAATTTTTTATTTTTAAAAAAAATTATTATACCATTTTTAGACATACAATTGCAATATGCTCATGCTCAAGTTTTGGTTCTACAGTGTTCCAACACCCATCCTTCCAACCGAACCCATCTCCCATCACCTGTGTCCCCACCTCCCTCCCCCCCTCCCTTATCCCAACTACTTGGCGGATTCTGTATATCTTTTCTCTTTACTCAATCTCTCCCTCCCACCTACCTTTCCTACACATCGTAGAATGCAGTACATTAAAGGACATAATTGTTTTCACTAGTTTGATGGGCTGCATGGCCGCAAGTGGCCGCGCGACTTAGGGGCCTCATGGTCAGCATCTGGACAGCGAAAATGGTGGCTAATATGGTGGGTGAGTTTCATCTGGCTGCTTCTGGGGACCCCACCGAGGTGATGGGCCAACACCCAAAGCCCATCTGTCCTCCTGGGGGCCTCATGGTCAGCTGAGCTAGGGGAGAGTCGAGTTCCAGTTCCCCCAGCTACGTCTGAGGCTCTGCATGCTATGGCTGGTTGCCCCAGGGCAGCTCCTGGGGGGGGGCTACCAGGCTCAGACAAAATGGAGAGGGGAAGGGGTGACCTCAGCTCCATCTGACAAATTCCCCGTGTTTCCCGCTTCTGGGAGCTGCCTACCGGGGCTCGAACTTCGTTTTGCTCTGTTAATCTGATCTTGAGGTCAGCATCCCTCCCAAGTGGGTTCTAATGTGCTGTAGCATCCAGACAGCGAAAATGACAGCTAATGTGGTAGGTGAGTCTTGTCTGGGTGCTTCCAGGACCCCCCAGAGGTGATGGGCCAACACCCAAAACCCATCTGTCCTCCTGGGGACTCATGGTCAGCTGAGCCAGGGGAGAGCTGAGTTCTAGCTCCCCAGCTGCGTCTGAGGCTCTGCATGCTATGACTGGTCACCCCAGGGCAGCTCCTGGGTGGGGCACTGGGCTCAAACAAAATGGAGAGGGGAAGGGATGACCCCAGCTCCATCTGATGAATTCCTGGTGATTCTCACTTCTGGGAGCTGCCCACCTGGGCTCGAACTCGTCTTGCTTTGTTAATCTGGTCTTGAGGTCAGCGTTACTCCCAGGCGGACTCTGATGTGCTGCAGCATCCGGAGAGGCGAAAAATGGAGGCTTATGTGGTGGGCGGGTCTCATCCGGCTGCTTCCGGGTTCCCCAGAGGTGATGGGCCCACTCCCAAAACCCATCTGTCCTCTGGGGGGCCCAATGGTCAGCTGAACTAAGGGAGAACCGAGTTTCAGTTCCCCCAGCTGCATTTGAGGCTCTGCATGCTATGGCTGGTTGCCCCAGGGCAGCTCCTGGGCGAGGCCACAAGGCTCAGACAAAATAGAGAGGGGAGGGGCCGACCCCAGCTCCACCTGACAAATTCCTGGTGATTCCTGCTCTGGTACCTGCCTACCTGGGCTCAAACTCGTATTGCTCTGTTAATCTGATCTTGACGTCAGCGTTCCTCCTGGGTGGGCTCTGATGTGCTACAGTGTCCAGACAGCGAAAATGGTGGCTGATATGGTGGGTGAGTCTCATCCAGCTGCTTCTGGGACCCCCTAGAGGTGATGGGCCCCCCCTCCCCAAACCCATCTGTCTTACTGGGGGCCCCATGGTCAGCTGAGCTAGGGGAGAACCGAGTTCCAGTTCCCCCAGCTGCGTTTGAGGCTCTGCATGCTATGGCTGGTTGCCCCAGGGCAGCTCATGGCGGGACCACTGCTCAGACAAAATGGAGAGGGGAAGGGCCGACCCCAGCTGCATCTGACAATTCCCAGAGATTCCCACCTCTGGGAGCTGCCTACCTGAGCTCGAACTTGTTTTGCTCTGTTAATCTGGTCTTGAGGTCAGTGCCCCTCCTGGGTGGGCTCTGATGTGCTGCAGCGTCTGGATAGCGAAAATGGTGGCTAATGTGGTGGGCCAGTCTCATCTGGCTGCATCTGGTACCCCCATAGGTGATGGGCCAGCAACCAAAACCCATCTGTCCTCCTGGGGGGCCCAATGGTCTGCTCAGCCAAAGGGCCTGCTTGCCATTCAGGCGGCGCGCCTGCTGGACTTGGAGCAAGGATTGGGGTTCTTCACCCAGTCCCCAGACTCTGGGCTTAGTGGGTGGACCCTGAGCTCCAGCCACCACAGCCAACGCGGCAAGACAGAGACTCCAGATCCATGGCTGCGCAGCTCGGCCTCATGGTGAGTGGCCCTATGGAGTTCCTGGGGAGAAAGACAAAAGGCTCAGCCAGCACCTGGTCATGTCCTACATTGCTCTAGGGCCTGCTCTCCATTCAGGCGGCCGCGCCTGCTGGACTCAGAGCAAGGATTGGGGGCCTCTGCCCAGTCCCCAGCCTCCGGGCTCAGTGGGTGGGTCCCTGAGCTCCAGCCACCACAGCCAACTGCCGCAAGTCAGAGACTCCAGATCCATGGCTGCGCCCAGGCATGAGGCGGCTCTGCCCCCGCGGTTTAATCTTAGACACAATGGATTACTTTGATGTAGATAAGGGGACTGACTTGAGGCCCTTCAGCTTTTTGGCTCCTCGGCCTTTTGCTTTTGGCTTTTTGCTCTTTGGCCTTTTTGCTCCTTCTTCTGGGTAGGACTCATTTCGGGTGAGATCCTCTCTCTTTGGTGGGAGACTTAGGCTCTTTTGTATGGTCTAAGTTCGGACCAGAGCTAGAGTTTATTCAATATATTGGAGTGCTGTGGAAGAGCTTTTGTACCATTAAAAGCCTTTTTTGGAACTGCACCAGACTCGTGAGTTTTCATCTGTTCCTCCGGTATCCTCGGAGGTAGAAGAGAACTTCTGTCCTGACACTGTCGGGGACCCCGCGGCTTCCCCGACAAGACTTCTCTGCTAACTATAAAAAAATTAGAGTTTTGTATTTTCAGGCTCAACCTATGATTATTATTATTCTTCTGGCTCACATTTAAGCTGAATAACCCCCCCCCCATTACATCATTTCCTCCTTTGAAGTTGAGTTTCTAATTATCTAATCTAAAAGTAATTGAATCTGGGGCCGGAGCAATAGCCCAGTGCTAGGGCATTTGCCTTGCATGTGGCCGGCCTGGCCCATGCCAGCCCGGATTTGATCCCCGGCATCCCATATGGTCCCCCGAGCACACCAGGAGTAATTCCTAAGTGCAGAGCCAGGAGAAACCCTGAGCATTGCCGGGTGTGACCCAAAAAAAAAAAAAAAAAAAAAAGTAATTGCATCTGATTTTTTTTCATTTGGGATATTAGTTTCTGTCTGTAGAAGTTTAATTTGGGATACTTTGTATATTATGTATCTCAATAAATTTATTCTTCTAACTTCTTGAGCCCAGGTATGCATAAACCAGAGACACAGATACATGGGGCAGGCTACTATCGCCCCTCCCTTTGCTCTGCTGATCATGAGGTGTCCGGGAGGGAGATTGAGTTCTGGCCCCTGGCTCACCATCCCCATAGAGCCTCAGAAGAAGCCAGAGAAAACCCCCACACCATGAAGGCAGCTATTTTCAACATCTGGACTCCAGAGCTCGGCAGAGCTCCATCCAAGAGAAAAGTCGATCTCAAGCCCTGCTAGCCAGGGTCCCTCCCTATAGAAAAGCGTATTTCAAGCCCAGGCATGCTCAAACCAGAGACACAGATACCATGGGGCAGTGCTGTTATTTATTCTCCCCCCCATTGCTCACAGCCACTTTGCTGCCACACAGTTAATCAGTAAGTGAATGAACTGAGAGCCTACCTACTACCAAGAGTATCCTACCCGCACAGCAGAGCCTGGCAAGCTACCCGTGTCGTATTCAATATGCCAAGTACAGTATCTATGATGGACCTAATTCCAATGACCTTACTGAATGGTTTGAAGTTCTTCAAGTTCCTGTATCGAACAGATGCCCTAGGGCTATACTAGCATTCGACAGGGGACAAATGGCTACTGGTGCCCACTAGAGCAAATCGATGAACAGCAGGAAGTCAAGTGATACAAGTGATACAAGTGAGCTGCTGGAACAATTAGGATGCAGTTATAATAACTGTATGTTCTTACATAACATCTTATGATATCTGCAACATTTCTGGTGATTCATTTTCATCTTCATTATTATTTGGTTTTCCAGGATTCTTGGCATCCCCGGGTTGAGTGACAAGCCCTATTGAGCTCTAGGCTTCTGCTCTATTTTGCTTATGTTAAGAGCTACTCCCTGCTTTAGGTAATCTCCGGAGCAGAAACAATGGGATTGTGGGAAGAATTGGATTGATTTCACAATTTTATATGGCAAAGTATCCTTATTATGAATCTTGCTTGCTCTAGTACTGTATCAGTGACTTCCCATTCATCATCGATTTGCTCGAGTGGGCACCAGTAACATCTCCATATGTCCTGTCTCATGCTAGCAGAGCCCAAGGGCATCTGCTTGCTCCAAGAACATACAGAGCCTCAAACCATTCCATCGGGTCATGGGAATGAGGTCTATAATTGTTACTGATATTTGGCATATTAAATATGACATGGGTAGCTTACCAGGCTCTGCCATGCGGGTAGCATACTCTTGTAGTCATCTCTAAATTCAGCATTTATTGATGAACCGTGCAGCCACAAGTGGTGCATGAGCCAGGCTGTGATAGGCTGGTCTGCTGGGTGGAGTTCTGATGAGAGGGAAGTCTGGATGTGGAAAATGGTGGCCCTCATGGAGTGTTGGTCATCTGGCTTGTTGCAAGGCTCTGCTGGGGTGGCAGGCCAGGGCTAGAACCTGCCATCCCTCCCGGGTGCCTCGTGAGTGGCTGGGCACAGGGAGAGCCAGTAGCAATTCTGCCCTATTTCTGTGAGTCTCTGGACTGGCATACCTGGCCGGATTTAAAAAAGACTACTGCAGGGTGGATCTTGATGAGCCGGGCTGTGATAGGCTGGTCTGCTGGGTGGAGTTTTGACGAGAGGGAAGTCCAGATGTGGAAAATGGCGGCCCCTCATGGAGTAGGGGTTGTCTGGCTTGTTGCGAGGCTCTGCTGGGGTGGCAGGCCAGGGCTAGAACTCCGCCATCCCTCCCCCAGCACCTCGTGAGAGGCTGGGCACAGGGAGAATCAGTAGCAGCTCTGCCCCATGTCTTTGAGTCTCTCTTGCTCTAGTACAGTATTCTTTTTTTCCCCACGGTCCCCATGGGGGACACATGTCAATCTTCCAAGAGTTCTTACCTGGCCACTATGAATCAACCATAATGTAATCAATTCTGCTAGTTCAAAGAGACATGCCAGTATACCTCCAGGAAAACTGACGTGCTTCTGATTCTAAAGGTAAATGCCAAGGTGAATTATTCTGATGGATTATGGACCTTAGGGAATCTAAAATTTACTGGAATTAACTGGCTATATATTCATGGTAGGAAGTATTAGTGCCATTCTCTACAATTATATTCTAAACTGCTTATGGTTTTAAAATGCCGCCCCTCTCCACTCTGCTAGTGAGATTCCTATCTCAAGTAGACAGCTCTGGCATACCAACATTTGCAAAGCTTGGACCAAAGGGTCCACCTGAATGTATACATTTCTATATGGTCATTCACCTGGCTTTGTCCCTAGACAACTGTTTAGCTGTTTGTTAAGATTCTGGTGATAAAAGCAGCAAGAAGGAAGAAGGAGCTATTTGGCCATTTTTGCTCTCTCTGCAGGTTAGGCTCTCTGCCTCTTTGAATCTAAGTATGTGGTAATGGCCATCTTGGCCTAGGATTCTAAACCTACATGTGGCCTGGGCTCAGCTAGGAACTTAAAGTTTGGGATTTTCCTGTTATTGGATTGTAATGCCAGAATTTGTGTGAGTAAAAGCTTTTTGAAACTTTGCTGGGTTCACTAGTTTTTATCTGTCCACTGGCCTCCAGTCATCTGGGGCAAAAGAGGATGATCCTGTCCTGCTTCCTAATATTGTTGGGCAATGCAGATGCACTCCAGCACAAAGCTGAGCAGTGAAGCAGTTTCCAACACCCTAGATATTTTGATTGAATGTCAGAAGTGATCACTTCTGTTTTGAGGTTCTTTCAGGATTCTAATTACTTACAACTACTTTGATTATTTTCCAGGTGAATCTATGCTAGGTAGAATCAAAGTAGTATTTCACCTGAGGTCAATTTTCTCCTCATTGGAGCAAAACTTTTTGTAGCTTGTTTCATAATACCCACTTGAATTTTTGGGCTATGTACCCTGGCTTTTTGGACTCCCAAAAGATCACAAAGTTTTATTCCTCCTTATCCTTTGAGGTGATTCTTCCCTTTAGTTTTGTAGCAGGCGAGAGCTCTTCAAATGTTTGAGCAGATCTATCTGCAAACTCTGCCTTCCTTTTCCTGTGGAGTTCATCTGGGCATTTTCCCTTCTATCAGCTGGTTCACCCTGAACTTCCAGTTTTGACTTCTCAAGTCCAGGAGACAGGAGACAGCTGAGCCCTGCCTGGACTCCTCGATCTCTATACTAACCAAAACATTTCCTAGGCCACTCGACTATGTGGTCATCTCTGAGATCACTGCTTGTTATTACCTTATGTTTTCTGTGCGTCCTAGATTAGGAAATAAATATTTGGTTGAAGAAATTTTCTGGAAAAGTAACAGCCCCAAAAATTCAGTGACTTGTTTGGTCATTTTTTATTGAAATAATTATCACATAACCTTAAATCTTTGTTATATTACCTATTGCTTGTGACCCATTCCCATTTATGTCTGCACTTCATCTTTATTTTTTTTAGTTTTCAGTGCTCAGGGGTTATTTTAGCTCTACACTCATGAATTACTCCTTTTGGTGCCAGGAAACCATACTGTGAATCTGGGTTGTCCTCATGCAAGACAAGTGTGCCTGCTTGTCTTCGGTAGGATTCTTTTTTTTTTTTTTTTGCTTTGCTTTTTTGGGTCACACCCGGTGATGCTCAGGGGTTTCTCCTGGCTCTGCACTCAGGAATTACTCCTGGCTGTGCTCGGGGGACCATATGGGATGCCGGGGATTGAACCTGGGTCAGCCACGTGCAAGGCAAATGCCCTACCCACTGGACTATTGCCCTGGTCCCCAGTCTTCAGTAGGATTCTTAAGAAGCCTACGTACCTGCTGTACTATCTTTCCAGCCCCCAACACTTTATTTTTGATTCATGCCCCATTTGCTTAGTATTTTGACCTCATTACTACATTTATTGATAAATATGATGTAATGATCATATGATTCTCAAATTATCAAATGACCTGGATTGGCACAATCTTAAAATTTGAATGACTATTCTTTGTCTCTGGAGTGATAGCATTTGAGGTTTAAAAGAAGTAACAAGTGAATAAACAGATATGCTCATGCTGGTCAAATGACCAGTGTGAAGTCAACCTATGCATCACAATCAGCAGAGATGCTTTCAGGAACATAACTTGTGACCACTAGCTGAACCTCTAGACCACACTTTCCATCATTCACACCCCTAAATATAGTGAAGCTGAAGTACTGATTGCTTCATTAGAGCTCCTGTGTCAGCTTGTAGTGGAAGGTGCTACAGGGCGAATTTGGAAATTCATACATATAGCTGATAGACGCCAGTGTCCCTTTTTATCATGGCAGGCCATATCTCATTATATTTGCCTATGGCTGATATAGGAAACCTTGCCATGGTGTAGGCATCTGAAAATGAAAACCACATAAACACATTCAAGAGACTAATTTCTTCTTATGGGTCCCTGGTGTTGCCACTTGAAGGCGGAGTTCAGGTAGTGAGTCTTAGCATTGCAGAGTGACATGGATAAACTCAGCAGAGTGATCCAGAGCAAAATATTGGAGACTCAGTACTCTGCTTGCACAGGTACAACTCTCTGCAATTTTTGTTGGTTGTATATGTCCCTGTTTCTAGAAAAGTCTCGCTGTAGACAATATTTCCCCTTCAGATTCAGTATAGAAGTCATTTTATGCTTCTTGTAAAAGTAATCAGAATAGTCAGTATTACAGGTAATAGATATAAACTGATCAGATATTTAAGATTTACATGGTTTACTCTTTTTCTTATTCACTGAGACAAATATCGCTAAGCACATTAAAAAATTAACTTTCAAACAGATATTTCCCATGCTCAAATTTGTTGAATAATTGAAATCTGACCTCAGAGGTTTTTATTTTCTTAATTGAATCACCTTGAGAAACATTTAGAAGGCTGTCTATGACTGTTTTCAGTCACAATGGTTCCAGATTTCAGAGGTTTTGCTTGATACATGGTCATAGGCTACTTTCAAAACCTCTGCACCATGTGACAAAAGCTGTTAGTCCTTCCAGACCCCACTTCCCTTTCTGGTATTTTCTGAGTTCACCCTGCTGACTCTCTTAGTACCACAAAGTGAGACCTTTTTCCCCAAATTGCGTAGCAAGAGCTCCCTACTATATCTTCTTCATACCTCTTCATCTTTCCCAAATTAGATCTGGTTTGGGGGTTTATCCCACATGTGTGAAGCCCATGTCTCATCATCAAAAATTTTCCTGGCAACTTGCCTCCGCTGACTGAAAAACAATTATTTTTGGGCGCAGGGCAGATTGTGTTGTTTTATTTAGTTATTTTCTTTGCTCCCTCTGTTATGTCCATGAATTTCTTTGTCTTTTTTTTTTTTTTTTTTTTTTTTTGGGTCACACCCAGCGACGCTCAGGAATTACTCCTGGCTCTGCACTCAGGAATTACTCCTGGTAATGCTCGGGGGACCATATGGGATGCCAGGGATCGAACCCAGGCAGGCACAGGCCGCCGCCGCATGCAAAGCAAACGCCCTACCCGCTGGGCTATCGCTCCGGCCCCTCTTTGTCTTTTTTTAAAAGCTGTTCTCACAGAAATTTTCACCACTTTATAAGAACTGCATTCTTCTAAGTTATGAAGACTTTCCCTTAATTTTCAGGTATGATTCAGTAATCATAGGCTCTTCTCAGTTAACAGTTGTGATTTCAATGCTTCACCATGTGTTTGTAAAATGTCTGCTTCACTGACAAAACACTCACTAGATTCAGGAGTTTCAAATTCTCCTGCTATCTAATTGCTTTGAGAAGCTTTTTTTAAGTTTTAATGTAGAGGTTCTTTATACCTATGTTGGCATTTTTTAAAAATATTTTCTTGAGGAAGGATACTAATTGAAAAAAATAGAATAAAGAGAAAGGAGTGAAGGGAAGAGAGGAGAGAGAGAGAGAGAGTGGAAAGAGAGAATGAAGATGAAAGCTAGAGATCCAGTGATGCCCATGCCCAAAGGAGAATAGGGGTAACCTCAGTGAGAACTGCTGCAAAGTTAAGGTGCGATTCTACACCCAGACCTGGGATGTGGGTAACCACAGAACGTTAATGCTGCTTTGTTGTTCTTAATGTTGGCGTTTGATGATCATGTAGTAGGACAACATTTTGCACCAAATCGAAAGTTTGAATAGACAATTTGATGGTAGCATTCTTTGCTGGGGAAAAGTTCTAAGACTGACTTCAATATGATTCCAAAGCAGTTTATGAGAACTCTATCAGCTGTGGGGGTTTTCCATGAGAAAAGTATTAACATTTAGATCTGTGAAATCTAGGGGCTTTTTAATGTTTGGCTGCAAGAGAACTGAACTTCAGAATTAAATCTCACTTCATAAGCATCCTGTGTCAACTTCTTTGCAGTGCAGGAAATAGACTCAAACACAGATGAGAGAGATATTCAGTAGCTCTGCAGGATGCCCTGTCATTAGACTAGTTTATATTAAATTAGCCATTTCCAGAAATCAGGGTTGATTATTTTTCATGTGATATATTTAAAACACAGTGATGGGAGAATAGCTGTGTTCAGTCCAATTCTCAAGCATCTTTGCTGTTGCAATCACATGTTCTCATGTTCACCATCAACACTGAACTGTAAGCACAAGCTTCTAAATGCTTCAAAATAATTCACATCAATTATACATTATGCTTTTCCTAAAGAATATTAGAGGATATTTACTAAAAGGAAATGCTGGCTTAAAAGTTAACATCCACAAAGATTTGTAGGGCAAAAAGCAATTTATTTACAACAGTATTGTTGATAGATCATGATAGATTTTATTTCCTTAATTTTGTTTTTATGTGCCATAGTAATGTTCAGGATCTAATCCAGGCTCTATGCTCAAGCACTACTTCTGGTTTTGCTCAGTGCCAGGGATGAAAAGCAGGTCTGATGCATGCAAAGCATGTGCTCAGCTTGTTGAGCTATTTTTTTTTATCCAAACATGGATACTGTTATTCTTATACTGAAGATGGAAAAGTCTAGGTTCACATTTTTAAAAATTCCTACTGAATGTCACAAATCTTATAAGATACACATATTCTGAGCATCCATAATTGGCTTATATTTTCAGGATTTATGCATCCTCAAAGAACCCAAAAAAGGGAGGGATTTAATTTCCATTTCACAAGTGAGATAGCTACAACATTGGAGATTAATTAAATAACAAGCATGAATTTACATGATGGAGAGTTACAGGACTAGAATTCTTAGTCTTGTGTTAGGGTTGAAAGCCAATCATTATTACCATTATCTGTTGTCATGTTTTCTTACTTTAGGTGGGGACACACCTGGTAGTCTTGTAGTGGGGCACAGGGGACAGTGGTGTCAGGGACCAAATGGGGTGGTTATATGCAAGGCAAATGCGTGGCACATCTCTCTCACTGGTCCCTACAATTCATATTTTCTCTTCCTGGTCTATTGAGTATCACAGCAGAGCACATATACATGTCCAGGACCTCTGTACTTTTGGATGTTTCCAAAGAGCTTTTCTACTCTTAGGTTTAGTATCTAATCTTAGGTTTAGTGTTATAGATACAAGAATTTAATTGGTGAAGAAGTTTCAACAATTTTATGACTAGTGGGATCAGTCATCCTCCACAATGGTGCTTCCTTTAAAAAAAAAAAAGACTGAATCCCAATCATGAACATCTTTGTAATTGTATGTCTCATTTAAACTAAATTTAAAAAAAAGTGTTGTCAACATTATTGGCCATGGGAAATGTACACTGGTGAATGTTTCAGCATTGGAACACTGTATGACCGAAACCCAGTCGTGACTTTGAACTGCGTATCTCATGATAGTACAACTAAAAATAAAATAAAATAGATTTTTTAAAAAAACATGATTTATTACTCATGAGATTAAACCTACTGAAACAACCTGAGTTAAGGTTCCAATCTTGACCAGGAATGATAGAAGCCATGCTTGAAGCTCAACTATGAGCTCTTTTTTTTTAATTAAACATTTTATTATACCACCGGGAGATATACAGTTATAACATTGTTCATGTTTGGAGGTTTCGGTCACATAGTGTTCCAGCACCCGCCCATCACCAGTGCCCATTTCCCACCACCAATGTCCCCAGTTCCCTCCCCCTCCCATAGCCTGCTTAAATAGCAGGTTTTTTTTTATCTCTTCTTTCTCCTCTCTCTCCTTTTCTTCTCCTACACATTGTGGGTTGCACTACATACACTTGGAAAGCCATTATGTGCATTTTTTTGCCTGTATTTAATGCTCAGTTCTATGTTGGTATCAGCCCTTTCGACATTTATTCACACGTGTTCCCTTCTTTGTCTTACCTAACCTCTGACTCCCTCACTCAGCTATGAGCTCTTATCTTACAGCATGCCCTGGAGCATGGCCCCACCATTAACTGTGACCATGCTGTAGATGTAACTAAAATATAGTCTGTACAAAGCACTTTTCTTCACAGTTTAACCATATGTCCTATATCCTTGCCAAAACCTTGCCTTGAAGTCAAAACTCCTGGAGAGAAGGTGTTGGGTTAATCTGGAGTCCATCTTTTTGTCACTGAAAACTTAGATCAAATCTCTCAGCAAGCCACTTTTAAGCTGCACACAGGAACCCAGTGTGCAGAGCTGTCTGCTGAGCCATCCTCATGGGGCATCTTTTCCATCTTACTCTTGAACTTCCCCTGTGGCATATGAGTGGTGCAAAGTGTCCCAGTTGACACTCATATCTCTTCCAGGATGGTGGCAATGTAGGACATCATCTCTCTGACTTAATAAATGACTCCAATAACCTCAGAAAAGGCCACGATGAAAGCTGGCAGACGCAGTTAGTCACCCGAAGCATGAATCAGGCAAGGGCGAACCTTCCTCTTTCACAGCTGATATCCAAGTGTGAGACGTGTACTTGGGACTGCCTTAGTAGCTGCAGAGGGAAGCTACTGAAAACCTCAACTTTGAAAATCCAAACTGAAGAAACCCACTTAGAACACATGGGCTTTGTAATCTTGAAAAATTCAGATCTGGCTGGGTTTTTTGTTGGTTTGGGGATGCACCTGGCAGTGCTCAAGGGTTACTCCTGGCTTTGCACTCAAGAATCACCTTTGGTGGGTTCTGGAGACCATTTGACATGTCTGGGATCAAACCTCCGTCAGTTGTGTGCAAAACAAGTGCCCTATCCTCTTTGCTATCTCTCTGGCCCTGAGGCGGGCTTCAAAACCTTGAAAACTCAATCTGAAGAAACTCACATAGTAGAGGTGGGCTTTTGTTTATGAACTGGATGGAAATTGGTTGGTAATCATTCTATTGTCTCCGAATCAACTTTTAAGCCTCTTCTCTGTCTTGTTTCGGTGGATCTCCCAGTTAGTTTCACATTGACCACATGCATTCCTTGTGAATTTTAATCAATCCCCATCAGCATTAAAGGGAATGAGCTTTACCACAGGGCTCACAGTCTCAAGCCTGTGACTTGAGAAATGGGAAAATGGTTTTCCCATTGATTGCGTACTTTGAAGAATCCCATATTTTTGCATCTTGGAGGATTGATTTCAAAGAGGATCTGTGTGAGGCTTCATTTTGGAATGAGTTTAAATTATTTGTGAATTCAACTGCAAAATAAAGCTGAGCCAAGAAGAGGTACCCAAGAAAAGCAGTTATACAGCTATTGAGGAAGAGTCTTGGCTGTGAAAGTAGGGCAGACACGGGCATCTATGTCCAGAGAAGACAAGAACAAAGCCACAACTTCCTCCTAAACCGCCTGCCTGTCCTCACAGCTGTCTTCAGCTGGCTCAACAGATCTCACCATTTCTAAGTAAGGACAAATTAGGTTAGTGGCTGGTAAGGCTATGGTGTTTTATTCTGTTTGGTGAAACCTTTTGTTACAAAGAAGCAAGTTTGCAGACTTCTGAGGAATACTGTGGGGAAATACACAATTTCATGATTTAAAAAAAATTTGTAAAAATGAAAGGGCTTCCTTTAATCCGAGCTTCTCTGGAACATATTTACCAGGTGTGAAGTTATAGCCATTGTCTGCTGAATCTGAACCTTTCGAGTAGAGTGTCTTGCACATCATTGTAGGGAAGCATAGAGCACAGTCGTTCTGTCCATTAGAGCAAGTGCTGTGTGCTGATTGCACCGTGTTTTCATGCAGTCACTATTAACAGAGAAGAGATTTGACATTGAAACGATGTTCTCATAACAGAGGTAGCAAGTTCAGTTCCCAGAAGTTTCTGATTTCCTCCTTGATCTTGGTTCCAGTGCTCACAGATGCAGAGAGGTCTCAACTTTCAGGTATACATGATACATAACTGAGTGAATCTCTGAACTCACATGCTATTAGTACTCACCTCTTCAGGTCTGTTAAGGCAGTTGAGGCCAGGTTCTGAACCTGGCCGAAGGCTATCCAGAGGGGTCCCAGGAGAGAATCCTGGGGGGACTTCCAGACTGAGGGAGCAGCAACCTCTGTTGTCTGGCCAGCACTTAGGCCCTGGGGCCCCTAGTGCCTGAGCCGGATGACCAGCACCAGGAAGGAGAAGCTGCTCCTGTTGTTTAGGCCTGAGGAGCAGCACCAGAGCCATAGGGCCTAGTGCCTTAGCCTAAGGGCTGGCACCCAAGCTACAGGGCTATGGGGTGATAGCAGTAGGGCAATAGGACCACTGGTAGCAGGGCAATGGGGAGGAACTCAAAGAAGTAATTAGAGATTTAGAGAAATAGGAAATAGTAACAATAAGATGAAACAAGGTAACTTGCCAAGATCAAGGAGGAAATAAAGATAGGGAGACCAGAGAAAAGAGGGCCTGAAGAGAAAGCCCTGAGCTGAAAAGAACTAAGGGAAAGTCCTAAAAGGAGAGGTCCTGGGAGAGAACCTGAAGCATGAAGCCCTGAACAGAGCCATATGAAAGAGAGAGGCCCTGATGAGAGGAGTCGGCACACCCCCCCAAAGAGAGAGCAGGGAGAGAGACAGAGGTTCCAGGTTCAGGAACTCTGGCCTTTCTCTTTATTCTGTTGATGGGTCAGGGGAATGGTGTCGGCCCGAACACAGGCTGAGGGCCAAATGAGTACTGCAGGAGATCCAGCCAGACCCCTACCATCTGCTGCCATAGTTACCTGGTCACCCTCAGCTACTGTTAAGGCTATAGTCATCCCCACAGGAAGTCCCTTGAGCCTGGAACCTCCCTAAGGGTGGGGGAGCCACAATCCCCTCTCCTCTATAATGATTTAAAGGCTTTAATACATGCTATTGTGATGAAATAAAATATTTTCAATTAGCAAATTTGAAAAAGGACTTAAGTAGTTTATGTGGTGACTGTGGGGAAATCTGAAATTCAAGCTCACTTAAGAGGTAGTTTGCAAAATTTCTATTCTAAACAATTTTAGAGTAATGGAAGACTTGCAAAGATAGCTGAGTTCAATTTAATAAAAAAAAGATAGCTGAGTTCAAATTAATTTTGACCTGTCACTGTCACTGTCACTGTCTTCCCGTTCATCTTCGATTTGCTTGAGTGGGCACCAGTAACATCTCCATATGTCCTGTCTCATGTAAGTAGAGCCCCAAGGACACCTGCTTGCTCCAGGAACATAAAGAGCCTCAAACCATTCCATCAGGTCATGGGAATGAGGTCTATAATTGTTACTGGTATCTGGCATATCAAATACGACACAGGTAGCTTGCCAGGCTCTGCCGTGCAGGTAGCATACTCTTGTAGTCATCTCAAAATCACCATTTATTGATGAACTGCGTGGCCATAGCGGCCGCACGAGCTGGGCTGTGATTGGCTGGTCTGCTGGGTGGAGTTCTGACGAGGAGGAAGTCCGATGTGGAAAATGGAGGTCCTCATGGAGTGAGGGGGTCGTCTGGCTTGTTGTGAGGCTCTGCTGGGGTGGTGGGCCAGGGCTAGAACCTGCCATCCCTCCCGGGCACCTCATGAGCGGCTGGGCACAGTGAGAGCCAGTAGCAGCTCTGCCCCATGTCTGTCTCAGTATTTTGACCTACTTTGTTTAATGCTTAAAGACTGTGTAACCATTTTGCAGTGAGCGAAAATTGGAAAGTTGCCTTGATAGAATACTACTTGCTGAACTGTAGACTTTCAATCAGTTGCCCTAGGTTTACACTGAAAAATGTTTCCTGGTTTCCTGGTTGGCCTTCATATTGAATAAAAAATAAAATATCTGTAATTACTGGGCTGGAGATGGTTAGCAGTCAGAGCACATCATAGTGGACAGCTGACCTGCATTCAATTCCCAAATCCACAAGGTTCCCTGAGCATCTCTGGGTGTGACCTTGGAGACTTTCAGCACTGCTGGGGTGGCCTGAGTATCCCTGGCACTGACAGGTAAGAGTAGCATTGTACCATTGGGCTTGCATTGAACCATTAGCCCAACTGACTGAGAGTCATGAGTGGGGTCCTTGGGACTCCTGAGCATTGCTTAGCAGATCCCTACCACTGGAACAAAACAGAAGAAAAGCTCTTAATACTATGATGCTGGTGATTAGAACTCTCCTATATGCTGTCACTGTCAAGCAGTTAACAGATGGTAAACTGAGTTAATTGGCTCAGTAAGTGCCAAATGCACCTCAGATTTAAAATAATTAGTGCCAAAGAAAGAAGTTATAGTATTGATAAACCTTTACATTCTATTCGAGAATGGTGGTACATAGGATATCACTTGGCATCCCATTATTCATCGATTTGCTCAAGCGAGCACCAGTAACATTTCCATTTGACCCTATCACGTGCCAGTGTAGCCCAATGGCATATGGTTGCTTCAGGAATCGAAGAGCCTCAAACCATTCGTTCAGCATCTTGATGAAGAAGTCTGACCATCTTGTAGGTGGGCGGCCACGTGATCTTTTGACATCCTGTGGGATCCAGTCGATAACGGCTCTAGTCCAGCGGTCATCTCCAAATCACATTACCTGTCCAGCCCATCTGATTTTCGATGCTTGGGCAAATGACAGCATCCCTGACTCTGGAACAGCAATGGAGGTCAGAGCTCTGGATTCCTTCTTCACTTGAGCAAGGCATGATATTCTGTTGGAGGTCAGGTTTAGCTATTCTGGGAGTTTTGTTGTTTTGCCCACTCCCAGCTTAATCTATTTAAGTCAAGGTTTATTCAAATGAGACCTCTCTTCTATGTAAACACTGCTAGAGGGTGTGGCGGCACTTACAGAAGTCACCTTGATTGAATAACTTCTGACTTATACATCTACTAAGACTTCTTTGTTTTCTAGATTGGGCACAGCTCCTCTTTATACCCACTGCACCCAGTGTGGGACAGTTATAATTTACCAGGAGACTACCACCCCTGGCTATGCTGAGACTATAGGAAGACTATAGGAAGGATCATACTAGTTTGCTCTAAGCAGGCGAGTGTGACCCTTCAGTACACAAGAACAAGATACTCAGAATCACCCTGCTGCAGATAATAATAAGAAGGACCTTGTGGGTACCATCTAGATTACATGAAGCTCACGAAGTTAAGATGTATTACTTTATTCCAGCCCCCTCTCTCAGTGTTTTACATAAGAGATAATCTTGGTAGAAAGGATTAGACCTTGGCATAACCTTTGTTTATACCTGCAATAGGGTGTGGCACTACACTCTGTTTAGAGTTCTTTGTTGACATGACCCTCCCGGTTGGATTACTTTGGTGTATATAAGGGGACTGACTTGAGGCCCCTTCCCCTTTGGGCCTTTTAGTTTTCGGCTTTTGGCTCCTGTGGCTTTTGGCTCCTCAGCCTTGAGGCTTTTGGCTTTTGGCTTTTTGCTCTTTCGCCTTTTGCTCCATCTTCTGGGTATGACTCAGCTCAGGTTAGATCCTCTCTCTTTGGTGGGAGACTTAGACTCTTTTGTATGGTCTAAATTCAGACCAGAGCTAGAGTTTGTTCATTATATTGGATTGCTGTGGAAGAGCTTTTGTACTATTAAAAGACATTTTTGGAACTGCACTGGACTCGTGAGTTTTCATCTGTTCTTGCGGCAGCCTCGGAGGTAGAAGAGAACTTCTGTCCTGACACTGTCGGGGACCCCTGCGGTGTTCCCTGACAATACTCAAGCATAGCTCTTTGGAAGACCCGAATAGCTCATCCCACTTTCATAGGGCCTAGATTTCTGAGGCATATGTTAATGCAGGGAGTATGGTGGAGTTGAAGAGATGTGCCCGCAGGCGGAGGTTCTTTGTCCTTTTAGCTATTTCTTCGATGATCTTGAAGGCATTCCATGCTGCTTTCTTCCTCCTGCGCAGCTCTGGTTTTAGGTGGTTCATCATGTTGACTTCTCGACCTAAGTACACATAATTGCTGCATTCAGAGATGTTTGTTCCATTGAGAGTGAATGGGGCCTCTGGAACTAGTTCATTTTTCATGAACATAGTTTTCTTTAGATTCAACTGTAGACCTATCTTTCCACATTCTCGGTCAAAATCAGCCAGCATTTGTGCCACTTGGCTAATGTTTGGTGTTATTAGAATGATGTCATCAAGCATAGGTGGTATAGTTGCCGACCATCTATCTTCACTCCTATTCCTTCCCATTTTAATTGTTGCATGATGTTTTTGAGGGTGGCGCTGAAGAGTTTTGGTGAAGTGCTATCATCCTGCTGAACAATGATCATTTCTTTGTAGAATGATGAGATCCTGGTGGTGAATTTGTAATACAGCTCATGAAGGATCTTGATGTATTGGGTTTGAACACCCTGTTTGGCTAGGGCTTCGATGACCGCTTCAGTCTCCACAGAATCAAAGGCTTTCTTTAAATCAATGAACGTGAGACAGAGTGGCATCTTGAACTCCCTACAAACTTCAGTGAACTTGGTTGCCATGTGGATATGGTCAATATACATAGGATATACTAAATAACCATGGTAGTGCTTGGCAAGCTACCCGTGTTCTATTCAATATGCCAAAAACAGTAACAATAATGGACCTCATTTCCAACGAATGGGGATATTACTGGTACCTGCTCAAGCAAAATGATGAACAATGGGAAGACAAGTGATACAAGTGAAGTGATACTAAATAAAATATATTATTAAATATATATTAACTTGTATATTTAATGCAACTTTAATATAAATATAAAGCAATTATTTTTTAACATGGGCACTGGAAAAATTTAAGTATTGAAAGTATTGAAAGATCAACACTATGGAAGTATTCATCATGAATGTGAAGGGAAAATGTTTTGTAAGAATCAGATTATTTTAGATATTCTCTGGAGAAGCCCTTGTGCCTTTCATAAAGAAATATGAGTAATGCTGATTTTATTGCATGGATTTTCATAAAAACCATGTATTTTGAAACAAGTTACATGGTTTAAATAGAATTTTAAATATACTTACATAGTGAAATGTTTCATAGTCAAAATCATATTTATTGATAAGCAAAGTTAGTCACTGTAAGCAATTTGTACAAGGTTAAGTAAAATATTTTTATTTTAATGCAAATTAAAAAAATAAAGCTTCAAGTGATAAACTTATTGTTTATTCACATAGATTTGCGCAATGCCATTTTACAGGCGTGAATGGGAGATAAAATTGGTTACTTTTCATGTCCCAGTTCTTCCCTCCTTAATAGGAACAACCTTTTATTTATTTTTAACAGCTCTATTATTGTAGTTTGTACTTTCTCCCTCTTGACTTTGGATGGGCCCTGTGATTTGATTTGGCCAAAATTGTGTGGTGAGTTGTTTAAGTCTAGAGCTTCATGACTGGTCTTGTATTTCTCCTGACTATATTTTGTATGTGAATTGCTAGGAAAAAGACATTTTTGGTGCAGTGTAGGGAGCAGAACCAAAAGGCATTGGCCAAGGTCAGACTTCCTCAACTATTCTACAACTATTGTGTGTGTGTGTGTCTGTGTCTGTATGTGTGTCTCTGTGTGTGTCTTTGTATGTGTTCATCAAAGAACCAGACACACCAAATTCTACCTTGAAAAGCTGAATCCTTAGCTCACTTGCAGATTCTGGAGGATATTTAAAAAATGATAGATTTAAACTGCTGAGTTTTAATGTAGTTTGTTACACAGCATTTTCACAGCAATAGCTAACCAGTAGAGGAGATGCATGCCAACTATATTGTAACACTTTTATGTGACACAGAAATAAGTAAATGAGTTTTTCTTTTTTTGTCTTTGTTTGATCTCCCAAGTATTTCTCAAGAGGCCCAGGGGCCGCACTGGTGATTTTTAAATAACTGGGTTTTCAGTTCAGTAAAAGGCTCTGATATTGTTGCTTGGCCCTGCACTGCTGGGCATGACCACTCCTCTCCAGGGATGCTGGGGCCTTAGTGTGATGCTGGGAGTGGATCATGAGTTGGGTGCAAGCCAGGCATCTGCCATAATCACAGTATGGCTGTATTATCTCCCAGCCCCAGAATTATTATTATTATTATTTAATTTTCTCATGAGGGACTGGAAAGATAATCAGAGACAGAGTTACATGCACTTACCTTGCATGTAACCAATCTGGTTCAATCCTCAGAACCCCATAAGGTCCTGTGTGCCCCACCAGGAGTGATTGATCCCTGAGCAATGAAGAAAGCTCATATTTTTGACAAGTGGTAAAACTTAAAAGCAGTGAGTGATTATCTAATATTCCTGCATTATGCCAAAAGTAATAACAAACACATAACAGCTCGATACATTGAGTTTCTCTCAATTTAGGATAGTGATGAGAAAAAGTTTACAGTCCCCCCCCCCCCCCACCACTAGTATATTTTTGCCGTAGTTATTTGTGTACAGTCTTCTCATACTCTATCATGTGAGTAAGGAGAGAGGTGAGACATAAAGAGCCATAAAATCTCTTACTGGTTGAGCCATTGGAAACCTGGGGAAATGAAAACTTAGTTGTGCTTATTGCCAAGCACAAGATCTCAACATGCCTGCTGAAAAGCATAAAACAGGCTGTCTAAAAGACTTGGCAAAAGTTTTATCTTTTATTTTTCATGTATAAACATGTATATATTCATGTTTTTAAATTTCACAGCCAAATCTGTCAGGGGGGGCTTCCTGGGGACCCTGACAATATCAGGGTTTTAGTTCTCTGGTCACCTCAGGGGCCGACAACTGATGGACAAATCCACGAGAGTCTAAATAATCCAAAAGACTTTATATTGTCACCAACAGTTAAAAACAACTCTGCCACCACAATCCAGGGCAAAGGGACTCTCTCTCTCCGACCTAGAGCTCCAGGTCAGATGTGCTCTCGCCAAGATGTCTCCTCCCAAAACAGCACCTAAATTTTTTCTCTCCTAAATCCCGCCAAGCAGGCAAAAACACCAAAGGCAGCAAGCAGCTTGCCTCTCCTGTGGCTGGCTTTTCAAAGTAAAAAACCAGCACCCTTATGCAAATCTCCAGGTAAACCACACCCCTGACCAAGGCTTATGAAATGCAAATATCAAAGGCCTACAATGTTGCCTTCCTCCCAGATCAGCTCTTTTGCAAACACCCAAAGAGGGGACTGATATATAGAATTATACCTGATATCAACATCATATAATTCAGACTATGAAGTACACACATGCTAGATGGCCATCTCCAGCCCCACAATTTCCTTTGTATGTTATATTCTGCTCCGGGTCATTTCTGAGTGCTCTGCTTTTTTTTCTGGAGAGGATTTTACATGCCTGCCTTTGCCAGGCTAGTAAAAATCCTTACTTTCTTTACTTTGCACAGCTAATTCTAAAAAGTGTCCAATCTCATAGCCAGGGTAACTCTTCCTGGTGTTATCTAGTCTTCGAAGGGAATATGAAATAATATGACCAAACTAGTGTTTGGTCATATTAGAACTCATAGTATAACTCCGACCCAAACTGAATGGCCTGTATTTACTACACCCTCTATCACTGTATCACTGTAACATTTTCTTCCCAGTGTTCATCAATTTTCTCGAGTGGGCACCAGTAACATCTCCAATATGTCCTGTCACAAACAAGTGCAGCCCAAGGGCATCTGCTTGCTCTAGGGACAGGAAGAGCCTCAAACCATTCTTCGGGTCATGGAATTGAGGTCCATAATTGTTACTGGTTTTAGGCAGATCAAATAAAACATGGGTAGCTTGCCAGGCTCTGCCCTGTAGGTGTAACCTCTATCAGTGTTACACAAAAGGGAAATCTCTTTAGCATAAAGCCCTGGCCTAAAGGCATGTAAATGGCTTTAAGCAACAAAGATCCAGAGCCAATTAGGGTGTGGCATCAACCAACACAAACCTTTTTAGCAATACCAGGCTAAAGAAGCTTCTTACTTAAGAACACTGGAGGGAGGCTGGAGCCATAGTACAGAGTGTTGGGCATTTGCCTTTCCACATGGCTGACCTGGGTTTATTCCTGACATCTCATATGGTCCCCTGAGCACTGCCATGGCAATTTATGAATGCAAAGCCAGTAGTAGCCTCTGAACATTGCCAGGTGTGGCCCGAAACAAAAAACAAAACAAAAAAAATTGGAGATAGAAGTGAAGTTGCATAAAACATTTGCCAACATTTTCCATCTCTGAGTGGGTTGTAGTGAAGAAGCACTCACATCATCTTCATAAGTAATTCACTGCTTTGTAAAGGCTATACAGAGATAATGGATCACAGCACATTAGTAATGAAAATCTGTGCAATCCTAATTAAAGGGATACTGAAAATCTGCTATTTGCTAGGATGTTGAAGAATGCTGGGTTCCCTGACAAAACCTGGGGAGCAGGACAAGGGATCCCTTTCTAGCTCCAGGGGATCAGTGGCTGTGAACAGAGAAAGACTTGCGATTCCAGCAAAGTTTCAAAAGGCTTTATTCTCACAGGTTCTGGTATACAATCTAATAACAGGAAACCCCAAAACTTTATGTTCATAGCTGGACCCTGGCCACGTGTAGGTTTAGAATCCTAGACCAAGATGGCTGCTACAACGTGCTAAGACCCAACAGGGCAGAGAATGGAAAGGAGAGCAGAGGCAGAGAGCGAGCAGGGAAGAGGAGAGAAAAAGGGAAGAGAGCGAGGTAGAAAAGGCTACTGCTTTTATATCTTTTAGCCCTCATGGACCCACATCAACAGATAGAAGTTAAAACCAATCCCTTCAGGTTTGTTTCTCCAAGGACCTCACCTAGACCCATTGAAATGTTCATATTGCCCCCAGCCATGGTCTGTTCTTGAAGTTTTCTGGCAGGTCCTATGCAAAGTGGGGGAAGGGGATGTATCTGTACATTCTACAGCCAGGAATGTATTTCTCCAAGCCTTCACAAGATCCTTGTCTTTACTTCACAGTTGTTTTGGATACTTGCCTTTAGACTTATTAGAGATCCATGCTTGCTTGCTTGGAGGCAAACAGCATTTCTCTCTAATCTAATTATAACTATGTTATACTTAGAGATCCAGTGTAGCCAGATAAAAATACTGGTAAGATCTGTCAAATCTCATGATGATTGCGGTAGCATGAGAGAAAATATACCAAAAAGTGGCCTTCAGGAAGTAACTCCAGGCAAGATGCAGAGGTTCTGGGCAACAGTGTAATGCAACAGCTAGATCTATCAGAAAGCACCTTGGAATATTCTAATCTTTTTACATGTTTATTGAAAGATAAGTTCCTTTAAATTTCCTGCCTGCTAATCGGTAAATGGACCCTTTGGGAATCCTCAGACTTAAGTCCTTCCTCAATCTGCCTCCTACTCTGTGGGCTCTTTTTATTTTCTCTTTTCTTTTCATCTTTGCTTTTCTCTTTCTCTTCTCTTCCTTTCTTTTCTTTTCTTTTCTTCTTTCTTTTCTTTTCTTTTTCTTTTTGTTTTGCTTTTTTGGATCACCCCCCACAGCACTCAGGGGTTACTCCTGGCTCTTTACTCAGGCATTAGTTCTGGCGATGCTTGGAGGACCATATGGGATGCAAGGGATTGAACCCACATAAGCTGCGTGCAAGGCAAATGCCCTACTAACTGCTCTGGCCTCTATATTTTGCCCCTACCATCTTAGGTCAAAATTTTGATGGAAACTTTAAAATATGCTTTTCAAAAAGGGATTGTGTATATTGTGTTGTATATTTGGCTAAAGTCAACCAAAATATGTTTCTCATATATATTTGGTCTTTATTTGCAGTTCCTGTAGTTCCCACATGGTTCTCAAAACCCTTGGAATTTCCTATGTGTTCAGAATGATAAAGGTATCTTATGTTAATGAAGGGACTTTTGGAGAAGCACCTACAGATGGTTTCCCTGGAGAACCAACCACATGATCAGAGTGTTGAAACTTCTAATCCCACTTCCTGATGTCCCCAGGTGGGGAGGGTAGAGGACTGGAGACTGAATACATTTGCCCATAGTTAGTGATTTAATATGACTATTAACAGTCAGACTTGTGTAATTACATTTACATCAGAATCCCTGTGGAAGACTTACAGGTCGATGAACCCATGGAGATTTACAGGGAGTGGCAAACCTGCAGAGAAGCTTCCCCCTTCACACACACACTACTCACATGTCTTCCCATCACCTCTTCCTTTGTAGTACACAAATTGGTGATCCAGCGTGCAAGTGGTTTTTTGAGTTCTTTATGGGGTTCTCACAAAGTAATCAATCTCAAGAAGAAGGTGTGAGAGCCTGAGATTTGTATCTAGTCATTTGGAAGCACAGTTGACAGCAGAGGTTGCAGCGGGATCTGAGACTCAGGTGGATGGGCTTGAGAGATTGGGTGCCTTACCTGGGGCTCACGCTCTCCATTGAGACAGTGTCAGAAGTTGTCCAAATTTGAGATCTGATCTCAATTACCCTGCTATGTTTCAGAATTTCTGGAAGTTTTGGGTATTCCTCCCAACACTCATATTGGAATTGGGTCTGGCAATCCTAATGCAATTGCTCCCAGGACAGACCTGGATTTTGGCTTGCCTATCTTCTGTGTGATCCTGTGTTGGACCATCATAAATCTTTTGTTAATGTTTTTTTGGACCATATCTGATGATACTCAGGATTGAGTCCTGACTTTGTGTTCAGGGATCACTCTTGTTGGGGTTTGGTGGACCATATGGAATGCTGAGTATCCAATCCAAATCAGTTGTGTACTCTTTGGGCTCAGTGGGGCCCCCAACAGATATTGAGATTTGGCAAGTTACCTGACTATGTTCAGGGCTGACAACCATTCCCCCAACTGATAGATAAAGGAACAAGACCACCAGCTCTAGAAAATCTCAACTTTAATCTATATCCACTCACCTTTCATGCCACGTCACTCCACGTCACTCCTCACTGTACCTTACTACACACACACACACACACACACACACACACCACACCTACACAAAGTTGGCTTGAGAGAAATATTTTACAAAAAGTTTGGGGAAGGGAGTTACAAAGGGTAAAGGACCATAATCTTGAAGCAATGAGATGAGACAAATTTCCTTCCTTTTCTCAGTTCTACCCCCAGATATGAGTCCTACACCCAAGGGCTGCAGGCCTACTCAGGACAGGGTGGAACCCTGCTGTGTTATTTAGAGTATACTTGAAAGAGAGAGAGTAGCCTTTCATTTATAATACAAAACCCAGGGCTAGCAAGTAGGAGAACAGAGGACTTGTAAACCAGAGGTAAATTTTTCTTATTCACTTGAGTTCTCATAGAAATGAAAGCTTGTATTTATATATTTATGCCAAGAGAGAGTTTTATATGACCTGGATGTGGCTCAAGTAGTTGAACTCTTGTTTAACATGTGCATAGTCCAGAGTTCAGTCTCTGGCACCATGTCAACTCCCAAACCCCACCCGTCCCACCTGGTATTTTTCTGGTGACCACGGCACTGCAGGCTTACAAGAACAACAGTCACTCCATGTCCCAGAACCATTGGATGTGATCCCTATAAAAAAGTTTACACATTTAGAAATATTTTCTGTTCCTAAAGATGTCTTTCATTTCTCTACTATAAAAACATAAATGATTACATTTTATATAATGATTATACAATGGTAATAATTTAGATAAATAAAAACATAAATGATTAAGTGTTTTATTTATCTAAATTATTCTATCACTGTCGGGCGCTCCGCGGGGTCCCCGACAGTGCCGGGAAGCGGGTTCCCTTCTACCTCCGAAGCCGGCGAGGAATGGATGAGCACTCAGGGATCCGATGAGGTTTTAAAAGACTTTACTTATCACAGGTTCAGGCATACAAATCAGCAAAAGGAAAAACCCGATGCTTAGGATTCCAGGCTAGAACCCCAGCCACGTGTAGGCCAAGATGGCGACCACCACGTGTATAGGCTTTGGGAAAGGAGAAGAACACTTCCAAGCAGGGCGACCGCTCTCGCGAGCAAACCGCCCAAAGAAGCGCGGGAGAGTGAAAACCGGCTAGTTTATACCCATGCAACTCAGGCCTTCCTCCCATTGTTATGGAAAGCAGGGAGTGTTAAATGTCCTTAGATAATCCCTCCCTGCACCTCACCTAGGCCCTTTAGTGTGCTAATGTTTTGAGCCAAATGCCCTTAAAGGAGGTCCTGCAACAACTCCCCCCTGATTAGTTTACTAATAAAAATTGAAAAGGTAAGAAATATTTAGTAATGTACAGAAAATTAAGATAAGAAAAAACAATTCGAATTACAAAATGATAATACATGTTACTTTAGGATCCTAACTTGTTTTTGGACCCAAAGCAAAGTTCAAGATAAAGTGTTTTTAGCTGTCTGATTATAACGGACTATAGTTTGCACTGTCCATAATTTGTGAGAGTCAATTTGCTATATTTTATGTAAAGTCGGGTGTCTGGAACAAAGTCTGTGGGGCTACTTCTGGAACAGCAATAGCGGTGATCATATGAGTATGAGTCTCTGGAGAGCAGCGGTCAGGAACTCGTTGAATTGTCAGGAACACTGGATTGGGTTTCAGGAACACTGGAACAAGTATCTCGAATTCTGGAACAGGAGTCTTGAGTGCTGGAACAGGTGTCGGAACATCGGTGTGATATCTTGAACTCTGGAACAGGAGTCTTGAGCGCTGGAGCAGGTGTCTGGAACATCGGTGTGGGGCGTCTTGCAGGGCTTCTTCAGCAAGGGAACATTGGCACCGGTAACTGTACCTGTAGCTTAGGCGAGACAAAAACACTTTTCGAGGTTAATCACAAGTAGGGATTTTAAGGCTTTGTAGGGATCCAAGTCTGGGATGGAGAGAAGAATATAAAAGCTCCAACATGGGTGGAGCAGGGGAAATAAGTATGAGAATTGATGATTTTAAAATTGATAAATCTAGTGGATCAGCAGTGGAGTTGATGAATGTAATAGAGGTTTGTAGTGGTCAGAAATTGAGGAAGGTAGTAGTTGAGACATAACATAGACACAACATTAATCACAAACATAATGGTGGCCACCACATGCACACACACGCACACATACATTTGATCGATCAATATCTTACAGCTGTATATGTGACCCATTTAGGGTGATAAATGGTAGCGAGTCAAGCGCTTCATAAATATAAAGCCGGCAAATGATGGTGAGAAAGTGTCTTTTCCTGTGAATAGAGCATTGGGAAAAATTAGTTTTGCAAATTATTAAATTTTTAGCGAGCACTGTTTTAGGAGTCTCGGAGTATTGAGCACTGTAGCGCAGGTTTACTGGATTCGAATATCTCATCCTGTGAACAGAATCATTAGAAAAACAATTTTTATTGATTTAGCAAACATTTTTTGTAATGAGCACTGTGATCAGAGTCCACCCATTTTTCCACCCTTTTTTTTTGTAAGAAAGAAAATATTTAGGCTGTAAGGCAAGATATTAGACATGAACCATGATCACAGACTGCAAAACAAGATCATTATTAAAAGGAACCAATCCAGGAAGTTTAAACAGCAACTTGCAATTTAAAATTTAAGACTTTATATTGAAAGAATTAGTTGTTTTCTGATTCTTGGAGAATTCTAGTCTTAACAAGTCGCAGAGGGACCCAGAGTTTCTTGGCAGGGTTATCGTCTGTAGAAATGAAAGCATAGCCTCTTCCCGAATGAGGAGGTGACCTGCAATCCATTTATCATCAATTTTCACCCAGATAGGTGAATTGACTGTTTTTGAGTTTGCATATCTTCTTGAAAGTGACGTTCAGCCGCGGTATAGGGATCTCCTTGAGGTATATTTAAGAAGTTTAAGGTGAATAATGTTAAAGATAAAGAATCCATTGGAGGCATGCTTGTTTTTCGTTGCTTTAATAGCTGAGTTTTAAGTGTTCTGTGGGCACGTTCAACTATTCCTTGTCCTTGTGGATTATATGGAATTCCTGTAATATGTTTGATCTGCCATTCCTCGCAAAAGGATTTGAAGGTTTTGCTGGTGTAAGCAGGACCATTATCTGTTTTTATGGTATGGGGAATACCCATGGCGGAGAAGCACTGGAGTAAAAATGAACAAACAGATTTAGCTCTTTCAGGCGTCATAGGAACAGCCCATATGAACCGGGAATATGTATCGATGACCACATGAAGGAAAGGTTTGTTGGGAAATAAGTTAGTATGAGTTATATCCATCTGCCACAATTGGTTTGTCTGTAAACCTCGAGGATTTGCTCCTGCTACATGAGATGTACAATGTAAAGGAGCACAGACAGGACAGTTGCGGACAATTTGTCTAGCTTGTCTCCATGGGATGCCATGGTGTACATGAAGGCGGCGGGCATTTGTATGTAGAGTCTGGTGCTCTTCCTCAGCTGATTTAAATACTGGTGCTGCCAAAGAGATCTGCTGCTTCGTTTCCTCGAACCATTGGCCCGGGAGTCGGCTGTGAGACGGATGTGGGAGATGTATATAGGGAATGTTCTATTTCGGAGGGAGATCTTGTAGTTTATGGAGCAGCTCCTGAATTATAGGATTATGGGCATTTAAAGAAGCAGTGACAATTCCAGGAAATAAACCAACTACATATGCAGAATCACTCACCACATTACATGGGCCAGATACATGGGATAGTAAATGTATCAGGGTGGCGAGTTCCACTTGTTGGGCAGATTTATAATTTGTATGCACAGTAGTGGTCAGCGAAGGACCTGTAATTCCACCCCTTCCTGATGAGGAGCCATCAATATAATACACTGGAGCATCAGGAATGGGAGAGGAGCGGACAATGGTGGAAATTATAAAAGGTGTCCTTTTCAGAAATTCCCAGGTTTTTCCAGCTGGGTAATGATAAGATATTTCTCCTGAAAAATCTGCTAAAAGCTCTCTGAAGGATTTCACTGAGTGGTAAAACAGCTTCAATTTCTTTTTTAGGGTCAGGTAGTACAATTACATGGGGATCATGTCCAAGTAATACTTGGGTTCTTGATCTTCCCTTAATTATAAGGTTAGCTATCATCTCAAGGTAAGGTGTAGCAGTGCGATTCTGCTTGTTATGTAAGTAAACCCATTCCTAACGGTCCAGATAATTGGGCTATAGCAGCAGTTGGAGACTCCGGGGTGTTGAAGACCAAGAACCATACCTTTTCTCCGGGATTAAATCTGGAGAGGTAAGATTTTTTGAAGCCGATTCATGAAAAAATCTAATTCCTTCTGAGCTTTAGGAGTTAGCTGCCTTGGGCTATTTAAAGCAGGATCACCTTCAAGGGTGTGGAACAGGTTACTGAGCTCACAGTTAGGAATACCAAGGGAGGCGCGCCCAGTTGATATCCCCCAGCAGTTTTTGAAAATCATTCAAGGTTTTGAGCCTTTTCTGACTAATGGAGATCTTTTGAGGGCGTACTGTAGTGCGGTCAAGAGCATAGCCCAAATATTCATATGGAGGCTGCATCTGGATTTTCTCCGGAGCTACTTGTAAGCCAGCCTCTGGTAAAACTGTCATTACATCATTATATAAATTCTGGAGATCTCTGGAATTATCACAAGCTAGCAGGATATCATCCATGTAGTGGATGATGTATGCACCAGGAAATTTAGCACGAATGGGTCGCAAAAACCTCATCAACAAAGTGTTGACACATCGTAGGTGAATTAGTCATTCCTTGGGGCAATACTGTCCACTGAAACCTACGTAAAGGACCTTTATGATTAATGGAAGGGACTGAAAATGCAAACCTTTTCCGATCATCTGGGTGGATAGGTATGCTGTAAAAGCAGTCTTTTAAATCTATGATAATTAGCGGCCAATCCTTAGGAATAGCTGCTGGAGAGGGGGCCAGGTTGTAGGGCTCCCATGGGGTCCATAGTAGAATTTACATTCCTTAAGTCAATCAGCAAGCGCCATTTGCCTGATTTTTTCTGTATTACAAAAACAGGAGGAATTCCATTCTGAAAGCGTTTCCTCAATATGTCCTAATTTCAGCTGTTCTTCCACTAGATTTGTTAGCGCCTCTAACTTTTTTGGTATTGAGGGGCCACTGTGGTGTCCATATAGGTTTGTCAGACTTCCACTGAATACGGATAGGTAGTGGGCGCTTAACCACAGCGGCCCCAATTAAAAAGGGTTACTCCGGTGTTAGGCTTATTATGGAGAGCTGGAATTGGTGCTCGGCGGGGGTGGGCGAGGTATGTGGATTACTGCCCCCCCACTGCTCCAGCATGTCTCGGCCCCATAAAGTTAAAGGCATAGGGGCTATATAAGGCTGGACCATGGCTACATTCCCTTCAGGGCCAATACACGGCAGCCACCTGGCACTCTGTCGGAGAAGAGAGGAGGGAGATATTGCCTACCCCGCTCAGGCTATGGGACACTTTCTTTAGGGGCCCAGTTAGAGGGCCAATACTTGGTGGAGATTATGGATATGTCTGCCCCTGTATCCAACATGCCTTTGAATTTCCTTTTATAAATTTCGATGGGTATAACCGGCCGCTTGGCCTGAGAAATTCTGGCAGTGTACCCAACTAGATAGTTAGCAGGTGGCTGGTGGGCTTGGTTCTGTGTGGCTGCATAACCAACAATGAAGTTGGCAGAATGGTTGGTACTGTTTAAGCCACCAGCTGTAGGGTGTTCGGACTGACTACACGGATCCTCAAAAAATAATAATAGTTTAGCAAGTGGTTCCCCCTTTTTTAAAAGTCCATTTAGTTGGCACAGATATTGACAGTATTATCTCTCCATGAGATTCAGGATCCAGAAGTCCGAAATGCACCATAATTCCCTTAGAATTTCAGCCAATCGCTCCCCTGAATTAAACCCATACTACCTGGGGGAGCAGGTCCTTTTATCCCTGTTTTTAGCATGTAGGGGTCTTGACTTGGGTATATTGTGACAGTCTTAGGGCAGAGAATGTCGAGACTGTCACTGCCTGATGGGGTAGGCCAGAGAGCATTTATTGACTGTAATTCTGTGGATTCTGATTCGGAGGATAGTGGGCAGGTGGAATGAAGGAGAGTGCCCCTGGATTCAGCTGGGCCTGGGGCTGGCCCCCCCCCAGTTTCCCGCATTAGGGGAGGAATAGATGTTATTTGAGCCTGCGGAGCTTGTGGAACCTGGGAGGGGTCCATGTAACATTTCCTATAAAGGGATTATTAGAATGTTGCCCTGTATTGATAGTTTTAGGAGATGGGCAATCTCTACGGGTGTGTCCCTTCTTTCCGCAGCTAAAGCAGGTTATCTGTCCAGATGAAGCCTGAGGCTGACTTCGCCTCCAAGACCGACAGTCTCTGGCCCAATGTTTTCCTTTTCTGCACCTTGGGCATGGTCCAGGTGGGGCCCTTCGAGGGGTGGAGCTGCGATTATTAGAATAGTTTCTCCGATTATTGTTTATCCTTTGAAGTTTATTGTTTCTCCCCCCTAGAGCTGTCTGACTTGTTTCTCCCCCCTAGAGCTGTCTGACATTTCATCCCTCTCCTGATCCTCCTGCTGTATGGGATAAGCCTCTATATCATCCTGTGTTTTATGGGAGGTTAAACCGACATTTCTACAGGCCTTTAGATACCCCATGAGGTCATCCTTTTCCCTAATACCATATAGTAATGCTCGACATTTTTTGATTAGCATTCTCATATGCTAAGTTTCGTTTTAGGATTTCTTGAGTGGTTGGGTCTTGAACCTGTCTTTTGGATTGTTTCACATAATCTCCCAACAAAATCAAAGTATGGTTCATCACGACCCTGGTAAATTTTTGTATAGCTACCTAGAAATTCTGGGTCGGAACCTACTCTTTCCCACGCCTTTAATGCTGTCTCCCGAGCGAATTTTAAAATAGGTTCAGGTAATGTCGCTTGTTTTGCTTTATTTTTCCATTCACCTTCACCTTTTAGCATGGCAAAAGTTATAGTATGGCCTGATTCCTTTTCTCTTAAAGTGTCAATATTCTGGTTAACCCCATCTGCATACCACATATGCCATTGCATGTACTGTGATTTGTTTAGACAAGTATCGGCTACCGTTTCAAAGTCTCCCAATACCCACTGACTACTTTCGCTCCAATCAGCTAAATATTTTAAAGTATAAGGACTTGATATTCCAAACCTGTCGCAAGCCTTCCTAAGCGGGGTTATTGCCTCAATTTTTTAAGTCTTCATGAATCGGTTTTACTTTATCTTTAGATTGGTCATGAGAAAGATTGCTGGGCTTTGCTCTTTGACTCGAGCTAATCTGTTTCTCCCCTTCTTCCTCATCAGAGCTTGTAGTATCTGGCAGAGGAACATCTACCCCATTGAGGGTATTAACTCTGGAGAGATTTTCAGCTTGGGAATTTGCCTCCTCTGGGTTATCAGCCACATTAGAATTCTTTTTAGATTTTTTTTGCTGGGAATGTATACACCTTTTTCAAGTCTACAGTTTTTGGGGCGTGTTTGTGAGCGGCTTTTAGTTGGTTCACGCCTCAGTATTGGGTATGCGCTAGGTCCTGATTGATAAGTTATGAAATCAGAAATCTCCCTGCGTAACACATCCATTTCTTGGTTTAAGTTTTCAAGTTTCCTATATGTTTCTTCCTTTTGTTCTTTCAATCTTATGTGTAACTTCCAAACCTCCTCTTTCTGTCCATCTATTCTATCTCTCTGTCTGTCAATTTCTTCCTCTAAGATAATGCTGATTTTATCGATATCCTTCTTCTGCTCTTCAAACTTTACTTCAAATTTTAAATCCTGTTTAATAATTTTACTTTCCTGTTCTTCTAATTTTTCTTTGAATTTTTAAATCCTGTTCTTCTAATTTTTTCCTTGAATTTTTTAAATCCTGTTCTTCTAATTTTTTTCCTCAAATTTTAAAATCTGGTTAATAATTTTACTTTCCTGTTCTTCTAATTTCTTTTCAAATTTTAAACTCTGTTTAATAATTCTGTCCTCAAGCTTTAAGACCAGTCTACCTGTAGCTTTATGATCCTCACTTATTTCTTCAATCGCTGAGTAAATCTCGTCCCTTAAGATTGCATTCAATTTATTACTTTCTTCCCTCTCTCTATTAAACATTGTCCTTACGCAAAGGTACAGTTTAAAAATCGCAAGGACCCAGATGATTTGTGAAAAGATAGGAGTAGTTCTCAGAAAGGAACTTTATAGACTGGGCTATGTATGGTTCCGAGCCAATAAAAGATACAATGTATCTATACCATGAGATATCCATCATTTTACTCCACGGTTCGGAGGCAGATGATCTCTGTCCGATGATAATTAGACCAGGGCGATGTTCGTGGTGCCCACACAAGGGGGGCGCCAAATGTCGGGGCGCTCCGCGGGGGTCCCCGACAGTGCGGGAAGCGGGTTCCCTTCTACCTCCGAAGCCGGCGAGGAATGGATGAGCACTCAGGGATCCGATGAGGTTTTAAAAGACTTTACTTATCACAGGTTCAGGCATACAAATCAGCAAAAGGAAAAACCCGATGCTTAGGATTCCAGGCTAGAACCCCAGCCACGTGTAGGCCAAGATGGCGACCACCACGTGTATAGGCTTTGGGAAAGGAGAAAGAACACTTCCAAGCAGGGGCGACCGCTCACAGCGAGCAGCAGCCCCCAAAGAAGCGCGGGAGAGGTGAAAACCGGCTAGTTTATACCCATGCAGCTCAGGCCTTCCTCCCATTGTTATGGAAAGCAGGGGGTGTTAAATGTCCTTAGATAATCCCTCCCTGCACCTCACCTAGGCCCTTTGGTGTGCTAATGTTTTTGAGCCAAATGCCCTTAAAAGGAGTCCTGCAAC
>JAJIBD010022228.1:0-12217 GCA_021461705.1 Cryptotis parvus | reverse complement strand
GCGCTCCGCGGGGGTCCCGACAGTGCCGGGAAGCGAGTACCCTTCTACCTCCGAGCCAGGAGAATGGAGGAGCACTCAGGGATCCGATGAGGTTTTGGGGTGCGTGACATTATCACAGGTTCAGGCGCCCTCTTAAATCAGCAAAAAAAAACCCGATCTTAGATTTCGCGGCTAGAACCCCAGCCACGTGAAGGCCAAGATGGCGACCCACCAAGTGTATCGGCTTTGGGAGGGAAAGAAGAACTTCGGCAGGCGACCTTGCTCACAGCGAGCGACAGCCCCAAAGAAGCGCGGGAGAGTGAAAACCGGCTGTTTAGCGTACCCATGCAACTCAGGCCTTCCTCCCATTGTTATGGAAAGCAGGGAGTGTTAAATGTCCTTAGATAATCCTCCCTGCACCCTCAGTAGGTCCACCAGTAGTGCTAATGCTTTGAGCCAAATGCCCTTAAAGGAGTCCTGTAACAACTCCCCTGATTAGTTTACTAATAAAAATTGAAAAGGTAAGATATATTTAGTAATGTACAGAGAAATAAGATAAGAAAAAAACAATTCGAAATTACAAAATGATAATACATGTTACTTTAGGATCCTAACTTGTTTTTGGACCCCAAAACAAAGTTCAAGACAAAGTGTTTCTAGCTGTCTGATTATAATGGACTATACTTTGCACTGTCCATAATTCGAGAGAGTCAATTTGCTATATTTTGTGCAAGTCGGGTGTCCGGGAAAAAAGTCTGTGGGGCTACTTTGAACAGCAATAGCGGTGATCATATGAGTATGAGTCTTTGGAGAGCAGCGATCTGGAACTCGTTGAATTGTCAGGAACACTGGATTGGGTCTCAGGAACATTGGAACTAAGTATCTCAATTCCTGGAACAGGAGTCTTTGAGTGCTGGAACAGGTGTCCGAACATCGGTGTGATATCTTGAACTCTGGAACAGGAGTCCGAGCGCTGGAGCAGGTGGTCTGGAACATCAGTGTTGGGCGCCTTGCAGGGTTTCTTCAGCAAGGGAACATTTTGGCACCGTAACTGTAGCTGTAGCTTGGCGAGACAAAAACACTTTTCGAGGTTAATCACAAGTAGAGATTTTAAGGCTTAGTAGGGATCCAAGTCTGGGATGGAGAGAAGAATATAAAGAAGCTCCAACATGGGTGGAGCAGGGAAATAAGTATGAGAATTTGATGATTTTAAAGTTGATAAATCTAGTGGATCAGCAGTGGAGTTGATGAATGTAATAGAGGTTTGCAGTGGTCGGAAATTGAGAAGGCTGTAGTTGAGACATAACATAGACACAACATTAATCACAAACATAATGGTGGCCAACACATGCACACACACTTTGTACATACATTTGATCGATCAATATCTTACAGCTGTATATGTGACCCATTTAGGGTGATAAATGGTATAAGTCAGCGCTTCAAAATAAAAGCCGAGCAAATGATGGTGAGAGCAAGTTCTTCCTGTGAATAGAAGCATTGGGAAAATTAGTTTTGCAAAATTACCCAATTTTTAGCGAGCACTGTTTAAGGAGTCTCGGAGTATTGAGCACTGTAGCACAGGTTTACTGGATTCGAATATCTCATCCTGTGAACAGAATCAATAGAAAAACAATTTTCATTGATTTAGCAAACATTTTTTGTAATGAGCACTGTGACGAGAGTCCCACCCATTTTTCCACCCTTTTTTTTTGGGTAAGAAAAGAAAATATTTAGGCTGTAAGGCAAGATATTAGACATGAACTATGATCACAGACTGCAAAAACAAGATCATTATTAAAAGGAGACCAATCCAGGAAGTTTAAACAGCAACTTGCAATTTAAAATTTAAGACTTTATATTGAAAGAATTAATTGTTTTCTGATTCTTGGAGAATTCTAGTCTTAACAAGTCCAGAGGAACCCAGAGTTTCTTGGCAGGGTTATCATCTGTAGAAATGAAAGTATAGCCTCTTCCCTGAATGTGGAGGTGACCTGCAATCCATTTATCATCAATTTTCACCCAGATAGGTGAATTGACTGTTTTTTGAGTTTGCATATCTTCTTGAAAGTGACGCTCAGCCACTTTATAGGATCTCCTTGGAGGTATATTTAAGAAGTTTACAGGTGAATAATGTTAAAGATAAAGAATCCATTGAGGCATGCTTGTTTTTCGTTGCTTTAATAGCTGAGTTTTAGCGCTCTGGTGGGCATGTTTAACCATTCCTTGTCCTTGTGGATTATATGGAATTCCTGTAATATGTTTGATCTGCCATTTTTAGAAAAGGATTTGAAGGTTTTGCTGGTGTAAGCAGGACCATTATCTGTTTTTATGGTATGGGGAATACCCGTGACGGAGAAGCACTGGAGCAAAATGGAACAAATAGATGTAGCTCTTTCAGACGTCATTAGGAACAGCCTCATATGAACCGGGAATATGTATCGGGGACCACATGGAAGGAAAGTGTTTTGTTGGGAAATACATTAGTATGAGTTATATCCATCTGCCACAATTGGTTTTGTCTGTAAACCTCGAGGATTTGCTCCTGCTACATGTGATGTACAATGTAAAGGAGCACAGACAGGACAGTTGCGACAATTTGTTTAGCTTGTCTCCATGGGATGCCATGGAGGCCATGAAGGCGAAGTGGCATTTGTATATAGAGTCTGGTGCTCTTCCTCGGCTGATTTAAATACTGGTGCTAGCTAAGAGATCTGGTTCTTTGCTTCGCTTTTCGAACCATTGGCTCGGGAGTCGGCTGTGAGAACGGATGTGGGAGATGTATATAGGGAATGTTCTATTTCGGAGGAGATCTTGTGGGATTATGGAACAGCTCCTGAATTATAGGATTATGGGCATTTAAAGAAGCAGTGACAATTCTAGGAAATAAACCAACTACATATGCAGAATCACTCACCACATTACATGGCCAGATACATGGGATATTAAATGTATCAGGGTGGCGAAGTTCCAATTGTTGGGCAGATTTATAATTTGTATGTACAGTAGTGGTCAACGAAGGACCTGTAATTCAACTCCTTCCTGGTGAGGAGCCATCAAGATAATACACTGGAGCATCAGGAATGGGAGAGGCACGGACAATGGTGGAAATTACAAAAGGTGTCCTTTTCAGAAATTCCCTGGTTTTTCCAGCTGGGTAATGATAAGATATTTCTCCTGGAAAATTGCTAAAGCTCTCTGAAGGATTTCACTGAGTGGCAAAACAGCTTCACTTTCTTTTTAGGGTCAGGTAGTACAACTACATGGGGATCATGTCCAAGTAATTCTTGGGTTCTTGATCTTCCCTTAATTATAAGGTTAGCTATCATCTCAAGGTAAGGTGTAGCAGTACGATTCTGCTTGTTACGTAAGTAAATCCATTTCTAACAGTCCAGATAATTGGTTATAGCAGCAGTTGGAGACTCGGGAGTGTTGAAGACAAAGAACTATACTCTTTTCTCCGGGATTAAATCTGGAGAGGGGGAGATTTTTTAAGCCGATCCATGAAAAAATCTAATTCTTCTGAGCTTTAGGAGTTAGCTGCCTTGGGCTATTTAAAGCAGGATCACCTTCAAGGGTGTGGAACAGGTTACTGAGCCTCACAGTTAGGAATACCAAGGGAGGGGGCACCCAGTTGATATCTCCGCAGCAGTTTTTGAAAATCATTCAAGGTTTTGAGCCCTTGGTGACTAATGGGAATTTTTTTTGAGGACAAGCACTGTTATGTGGTCAAGAGCATAGCCCAAATATTCATATGGAGGCTGCATCTGATTTTTTTCTGAGCTACTTGTGAGCCACCCTCTGGTAAAACTGTCATTACATCATTATATAAATTCTGGATATCTCTGGAATTATCACAAGTTAGCAGGATATCATCCATGTAGTGGATGATGTATGCAATTCAGGAAATTTAGTAACCCAATGGGTGTACAACCTCAACAACAAAGTGTTGACACAATGTAGGTGAATTAGTCATTCTTGGGGCAATACTGTCCACTGAAACCTACGGTAAAGGACCTTATGATTAATGGAAGGACCAGAAAAATGCAAACATTTCCGATCATCTGGGTAGATAGGTGGTGCTGTAAAAGCAGTTTTTAAAATCTATGATACTTAGCGGCAAATCTTTAGGAATAGCTTTTGTAGAGGGGGGAACCCAGGTTGTTGGGCCCCCATGGGGGCCATAGTAGAATTTACATTCTTAAGCGTCAATCAGCAAACGTCATTTGCCTGTGATTTTTTGGTGTATTACAAAAAAACAGGAGAATTCCATTCCGAAAACGTTTCCCAATATGTCCTACTTTCAGGCTGTTCTTCCACTAGATTTTGTTAGCGCCCCTAACTTTTCGGTATTGAGGCCACTGTGGTGTCCATACAGGTTTGGTCAGACTTCCACTGAACACGGATAGGTAGTGGGGCGCTAACCACAGCGGCCCCAATTAAAAAGGGTTACTCCCAGGTGTTAGGCTTATTATGGAGAGCTGGAATTGGTGCTCGTAGGGAATTGGACGCAGGTATGTGGATTACTGCCCCCCCACTGCTTCAGCATGTCTCGACCCCATAAAGTTAAAGGCATAGGGCTATATAAGGCTGGACCATGGCTACATTCCCTTCAGGGCCAATACACAGCAGCCACCTGGCACTTCTGTCGGAGAAGAGAGTGAGGAGATATTGCCTACCCCCGCCTCAGGCTATGGGACACTTTCTTTAGGCTCCAGTTAGAGGGCCAATACTTGGTGGAGATTATGGATATGTTTCCCCTGTATCCAACATGCTCTTTGAATTTCCCTTATAAATTTCACTGGTATAACTGGGCCTTGGCCTGAGAAATTCTGGCAGTGAACCCAACTAGATAGTTAGCAGGTGGCTGATGGGCTTGGTTCTGGGGTGGCTGCATAACCAACAATGAAGTTAGCAGAATGGTTGGTACTGTTTAAGCCACCAGCTGTGGGGGTTCGCGATCTGACCACACGCGTGGATCCTCAAAAATAATAATAGCTTGAGCGAGTGGTTCCCCTTTTAAAAGTCCAATTTAGTTGGCACAGATAGTGACAAGTATTATTCTCTCCATGAGATTCAGGATCCAGAAGTCCGAAATGCACCATAATTCCCTTGGGAATTTCAGCCACATCGCTCCCTGAATTAAACCCATACTACCTGGGGGGAGCAGGTCCTTTATCCTTGTTTTAGCATGTGGGGGCTTGACTGGGTATATTGTGACAGTCTTAGGGAGAGAATGTCGAGCCACTGCCACTGCGATGGGGTAGGCCAGAGAGCATTTGTTGACTGTAATCTGTGGATTCTGATTCGGTGACACTGGGCAGTGTGGAATGGAAGGAGAGTGCCCTGATCTGCGCTGGGCCTGGCTTTGCCCCCCCACCCAGTTTCCCTGCATTAGGGAGGCACGGATGTTATTTTGAGCCTATGGAGCTTGTGCAACCTGGGAGGGGGTCCATGTAACATTTCCCATAAAGGGATTATTAGAATGTTGCCCTGTGTCTGATAGTTTTAGAAGATGGGCAACTTCTCTGGTGTGTCCCCCTTTCCGGCAGCTAAGCAGGTTATCTGTCCATGAAGCCTGAGGCTGGACTTCGCCACAAGACCGATATAGCTTTGGCCCAATGTTTTCCTTTTTCTGCACCTTGGGCATGGTCCAGGTGGGGCCCTCCGGAGGGGTGGGAGCGCGTAATTAGAATAGTTTCTCTGATTATTGTTTATCCTTGAAGCTTATTGTTTTCCCTAGAGCTGTCTTGGACATTTCCCATCCCTCTCCTGATCCTCCTGCTGTAGGGGATAAGCCTCTTATATCATCCCTGTGTTTTATGGGAGGTTAAACCCGATATTTCTACAGGCCTTTTAGATACCCCCATGAGGTCATCCTTTTCTTAATACCATATCGTAATGTCTCTAGATATTTTTGATTAGCATTTTCATAGCTAAGTTTCGCTTAGGATTTCTTGAGTGGTTGGGTCTTGAACCTGCTCTTGGATTTGTTTGACACATAATCTCCCATACAAAATCAAAAGTGATGTAGTTCATCACGACCCTGGTAAATTTTCGTATAGCTACCTAGAAACTGGGTCGGAACCTACTCCTTTCCCACGCTTTAATGCTGTCTCCTGAACAAATTTTAAAATAGGTTCGTGGTAAGGCGTCATGTGGCTTGGCTTTCTTTTTCCATTCACCTTCACCTTTAGCATGGCAAAGTTATAGCTTGGCCTGATTCCTTTCTCTCTTAAAGTGTCAATATCTCGGTTTAACCCCATCTGCATACCACATATGCCATTGCCTGTACTGTGATTTGTTTAGACAAGCATTGGCCACCAAGCTTCAAAGTCTCCTAATACCCACTGATCATTTTCGCCAATCAGCTAAATATTTTAAAGTATAGGGACTCTGATATCTCAAACCTATCGCAAAGCCTTCCTAAACGGGGGTTATTGCCTCAATTTTTAAGTCTTCGTGAATCGGTTTTACTTTATCTTTTAGATTGGTCATGAGAAAGATTGTTGCGCTTTGCTCTTTGACTGGAGCCAATCTGTTCCTCCCCTTCTTCCTCATCAGAGCTGGTAGTATCTGGCAGAGGAATATCTACCCCATTGAGGGTATTGACTTCGGGGAGATTTTCAGCTTGGGAATTTGCCTCCTCTGGGTTTTCCTGTTCCTCCTCTAAGTTATCAGCTACATTAGAATTCTTTTTTAGATTTTTTGCTGGGAATGTATACACCTTTTCAAGTCTACAGTTTTGGGGCTTGTTTGTAGAACTAAGCTTTTAGTTGGTTCTTACGCCTCAGTATTGGGTATGCGCTAGGTTCTGATTGATAAGTTATGAAAATCAGAAATCTCCCTAAAACACATCCATTTCTTGGTTTAAGTTTTCATGTTTCCTATATATTTCCTTCCCTTTTGTTCTTTCAATCTTATGTGTAACTTCCAAACCTCCTCTTTCTGTCCATCTATTCTATGTCTTTGTCTGTCAATTTCTTCCTCTAAGATAGTGCTGATTTTATCGATATCCTTCTTCTGCTCTTCAAACTTTACTTCAAATTTTAAATCCTGTTTAGTAATTTTACTTTCCTGTTCTTTCTAATTTTTCTTTGAATTTTAAATCCTGTTCTTCTAATTTTTCTTTGAATTTTAAAATCTGTTCTTCTAATTTTTCCTCAAATTTTAAAATCTCGGTTAATAATTTTACTTTCCTGCTCTTCTAATTTCTTTTCAAATTTTAAACTCTGTTTAATAATTCTGTCCTCTAGCTTAAGACCAGTCTACCTGTAGTTTTAATGATCCTCACTTATTTCTTTAATCGCTGAGTAAACCCCGACCTTAAGATTGCATTCAATTTATTACTTTATTCCTCTCTCTATTAAACATTGTCCTTACACAAAGGTACAGTTTAAAAAATCACAAGGACCCAGGATGATTTGTGAAAGATAGAGTAGTTCTCAGAAAGGAACTTTATACACTGGGCTATGTATGGTTTCTGAGCCAATAAAAAGATACAATGTATCTATACCATGAGATATCCATCATTTTACTCACGGTTCGGAGGCAGATGATCTCTGTCCGATGATAATTAGACCAGACGATGTTCGTGGGAAGCCCACACAGGGACGCCAAATGTCGGGGCGCTCCCGGGGTCCCCGACAGTGCCGGAAGCGAAGTTCCCTTCTACCTCCGGGGCCGGAGGAATGGATGAACACTCAGGAATCCGATACAGTTTTAAAAGGCTTTACTTATCACAGGTTCAGGCATACAAAAAAAAAGGAAAAACCCGATGCTTAGGATTCCAGGCTAGAACCCCAGCCACGTGTAGGCCAAGATGGCGATCACCACGCTTGTAAAGCCTAAGGGAATAAACGCCCACAAGGCGAGATCCCACCGGAAGAAAAAGCCCTGGAGAGCGGAACCTGCAAGTTTATACAACCCCCACAACTCAGACCCTTCCCCTCCCATTGTTAGTGGAAAACAGGGAGGGTCCAATGCCTTTAGGCAGTCCCTCCCCGCATCTCACCTAGGGCCTTTACAATGCTAATGTTTTGAGCCGGAATGCCCTTTGGAAATGTAGAGAAGGGTTTCTGAGATGGCATGTCACTGTACCAAAGACCAACACCAATGCCAGTTAAATATTTCTTCCAAGCCTTCACAAGTCTCCTCTACACTTCATTGTAGTTTTATATTTTATCAGGGGAGCCATGCTTGTTTGTTTGGAAGCAAATAGCATTTCTCTCTGGTCTAATTTTATTTAGGTGTCCTTAAGTGGCCAGGCTAATATGCTGGTAAGATCTAGGCCTAGTCCCACGATGATTGTGATAGCATGGGAGAATATTTATACCAGCTAGTACAGCATACATGGTCGGATAAACTGCCACATTTAGATTCACCATATCCTAGCCAGGAGTGATTTACGGAGGGCAATCCAGGAGCAGACGGAGCGGCCCTTAGGAGTCCTGCAAACACCTTTTTCCCGAGGATTGCTTTAGCTATCAGTGGGGTTTATTATTCCATACGAATTTCAGGAGTGTTTGGTCAATTTTTTTTAAAGAATGTCATGGGTATCCTTACAGAACTGCTACTGAATCTGTAGCCAAAGCTTTAGGGGAGTGTTACCATCTTGACAATGTTAAATTCCCCATCCATGAGCAGGAAATGTGCCTCCATTTCCTCGTGTCCTATTTATTTTTTGAAGCAGTTTCTTGTAGTTCTCTTTGTATAGGTCCTATACACACTTGGTTAAGCTGATTTCTAGCTATTTGATTTTCTGTGGTACAATTGTGAATGGAATCGGATTTCTTAATATTCCTTTCTTCTCTTTTGTTACTTGTGTATAGGGAAAGCCACCGACTTTTGGGTACTAATTTTGTACCCTGCCACTTACCATACATACTTATCGTTTCTAAGAATTTTTGGGTCGAGGATTTAGGGATCTCTAAGTATTATATCATCTACAAATAATTATAGCCAATTTATTCCTACCGATCTGGGTGCCCTTAATGTCCTTTTTCTTCTCAGATTGCTATGGAGAGTAATTCCAGTACTATATTGAATAAAAGAGGTGGGAGAGAGGGCAACCTTGTCGTGTCTCCTGGATCTTAAGGGAATGGCTTTCAATTTTTCCCCATTGGGATTGATATTCGCTGTGGGCTTTTGGTAGATGGTTTTGACTATCTTGAGGAAGATTCCTTCAATTCCCATTGTCTAGAGGGTTTTAATCATGAATGGGTGCTGGATCTGTCAAATGCTTTTTTGCATCTATTGATAGAATCATGTGGTTTTTATTTTTTCTCTTAATTATATGATGTATTATGTTGATTGATTTGTGAATGTTGAACCATCCTTGCATTCCCTGGATGAATCCTACTTGGTCATGATGTATGATCTTTTGATGAGTCTTTGGATTCTGTTTGCTAGTATTTTGTTGAAGATCTTAGCATCTGTGTTCATCAAGGAGATTGGTCTGTAATTTTCCTTCTTTTGTTTTGTCTCCCTTGCTTTGGGTATCAGGGTGATGTGTGCCCTAGAAGCTGTTTGGGAGTGTTTCTGTTTCTTCTACTTCCTGGAAGAGCTTGAGCAGGACAGGCAGTAGGTCCCTCCTAAAGGTTTGGTAGAATTTGGGTTAGTGAACCCATCTGGACCTGGGCTTTTGTGTTTGGGCAGGCTTTTAATTACTGTTTCAATTTCCTCGATGGCATAGGATTATTCAGGTATTGGAGAGTCTTCTTTTTTCAATTGTGGGAGGTTATAGGACTTCTAGGAATTTATCCATTTCTTCTAGGTTCTCATGTTTACATGGCATACAGAGGTCTCAAAGTAATTCTTATGATGTTTTTGGATTTCTGTCTTTTCTGTTGTGCTGACACCATTTTCCTTCTGATTCTGTTTGTTTGGGTTCTCTCTTTCCCTGTCCTTACAAGTTCTGTCAGTGGCTTGTCGATCTTTGTTTAATTTTTCACAGAACTTAGCTCTTGGTTTCACTAATCTTTTGGATTGTTTTTTTGTTCCCAGCTCTTTGATTTCCTCCCTAAGTTTTATTATTTCCCTCCTTCTGCCTGGGTTGGACTTCGTTTGTTGGTCTCTTTTAATATTTTCAGCTGTGATGTCAGGTTATTTTATGGGCCCTTTCTTCTTTACTTATGAATGCTAGGACTAATACTGTGTTTCTCTGAACACAGATTTTGCTGTGTCCCACAAGTTCTGATAGTTGGTATCTTCATTGTCATTTGTTTCTAGGAATCTTTGGATTTCCTGTTTGATTTCTTCTATGATCCATTTGTTGTGCAGCAGTGAGCTGTTTCAGTTTCAGGTGTTTGGTTTGACTCCCTGCTTCTGTGTAGGTTAACTACTATTTTCAGTGCATCATGATCTGAAAAAGATAGCTTGACACTATTTCTATCTTTTTTATTTTGTTGAGGTGCATGTTTGCTGCTCAGTATATGGTCTATCTTGGAGAATGTTCCATGTGCACTGAAAAAAATGTGTATTCAGCTTTTTTGGGATGAAAAGCCAGTATATATCAATCAGCTCTCTTTCTTCCATTTCTTCCTTCAGGTTCAGTATTTCCCTGGTGAGTTTCAGTCTTGTCGATCTATCCATAGTCGATAGGGCAAATGTTGAAGTCTCCGACTATTATTGTGCTACTGTTAATGTCTTCTTTGAGGTCTATTAATAGTCGTTTTAAGTATTTTGCTGGCCCCTCATTTGCACTTATATGTTTAGTAGTGTGATTTCTTCCTGGTATACATACCCCTTAATTATTAAGAAATGGCCTTCTTTTTCCCATTTTAACCTTTTCTAACCTGAAGTCTGTATTGTCAGATACGCAGTAGAGCAACACCAGCCTTTTTGGAGGAGATTGTTTGGGGAAGAATGGTCTTCCAGCCTTTGACTTTGAGTCTGTGTTTGCTCTGATTATTCAGATGCAGTTTCTTAGGCAGCAGAGTGTTGGATTCAGTTTTTAATACATTTGCCACCCTATGTCTCTTTTTTAATTGGTGCATTTAGACCATTGACATTGATAGATATTATTGTCATTGGATTTTTGTGCCATCTTTCTGTTTAAACTTGTTGTGCTTTTGGGTTATTTATTTTACAATAGACCCTTCAATCCTTCTTTTAAAGTTGGTTTGAGTCTATGAATTTCCTGAGTTGTTGTTTATCCATGAAGTTGTGTATCTTTCCTTCACATCTGAAAGTAAGTCTAGCTGGGTAAAGATTCTTTGTGAAGCCTGCAGTTCATTGAGTCTTTCCACAATATCCCACCATTGTTTTCGGCTTGGAGTGTTTCATCTGAGAAGTCTGCTGTAAATCTCAGGGATGCTCCTTTGTATGTGATTTCCTTTTTTGATATTGCTCGTTTTTCAGTATTCTATCTCTGTCTATCGTTTTGTCATTTTAATTAGATGTGTCGGAGTATTCTTATTGGGGTTTCTTTTAACTGGTATACTACTGGCCTCCTGTATCTGGAGAGAATGCTTTCTTCAGTTCTGGGAACTTTGTCAGCTATGATGGCTTTGACAGTTTCTTCTTCCATCAGGGTTTTCTTACCCCTTCTGGGACCCAAATGATGCATATGTTGTTCCTTTTGGCTTCATCCTGATTTTCTCTGTTAGGCTATTCTATTGATTTTCTTTTCTCCATCTTCTGGTGTTGTCTGCAGAATCTCTGAACCTTGTCTTCAAGATCACTATAATTTTTTCATAGGTTTTACTCTGTTTTGGAGGTTCTCCTCTGTGTTTTTGAGTTCACTTACCTCATTTTTAATATCTGTCATTTCTGCTAGTACTTTGTTCTGTAAATTTATCAGTTCTGCTCTCATGTCCTCTTGTATTTTATTGACTTTGGTATTCCATTGTTTCTTTGAGTTCCTTGTAAATCTTTAATAGTTCCTTCCGAAATTCCTTTTCAGAGTGGTTATATAGCTCATCGTTATTGCTTGACCTCATCTGTATTAATGACTCAATATAGAGTTTGAAGGAATTCTGCGTTTATTTACCATAATGACTAACGTAGGTTGAAAATGTGTGTTCTGGGTGACTAGTCAATAGAGTTAGTAGGGTGCCTGAATTACTTTGCAAGTTAGCGATGACAACAAAGAATGTAGGGGCAAATGTTCAGTGGTATCTCAGATAAATATTACTTCAGCTAGCGAGTCCGGAGGCGGTTTTGAATTTTGGGGTGTCGGTGGCTGGTTCGGAGTCAGGGGGGTGGAGGTAGTCCAGTGGAAGATCCAAAGAAGTTG
>JAJIBD010022227.1:0-54287 GCA_021461705.1 Cryptotis parvus | reverse complement strand
AGATGGAAAGAGGGATGGTAGACGTATACAGGGCATACCATGCCCAATGCTGAACACACTTTTTTCTCCAGTGCACATGGAACATACTACAAAATACATCACATGCTGAGCCATAAATCATACCTCCATAAAATAAAGAAGAAAAAATTCGTGCCAACTATTTTTTCAGTCCATGATGCAGTGAAAATAGAAGATAATTGTACAAAAAACGGAGACCAATACCAAGTACCTGGAAACTAAACAGCTCACTGCTGACCATCCAGCAAGTCATAAAAAGAAATCAAAGAGGAAATCCAAAGATTCCTGGAAATAAATGAGACACTGAAGACACGAATTACCAGAACTTGTGGGATACAGCAAAAGCAGTGTTAAGAGGCAAGTTCATAGCTCTTCAAGAATTCATCAGAAAAGAAGAAAAGGGCCATCACAAACAGTCTGACCTCACAACTTAAGACCTTAGAGAGTGATCAACAAAAGGAGCCCAACTAAAGCAGAAATAAAGAAATTATAAAACAGCAGAAATCAATGAGATGGAAAGTCAAAAAACAATCCAGAAGATAAACGAAACCAAATGCTGGTTCTTTTGAATAAATAAACAAGATTGACAAACCACTTGCAAGACTTGTAAAAAAAAGGAAAAGGGACAACCCAAATAAATAGAATCAGAAATGAAAATGGGGACATCACAACAGAAACCACAGAAATTCAAAAGATCATCAGAGATTACTATAAGAGCCTGTATGCCACAAAACAAGAGAACGTAGAAGAAATGGAAAAATTCCTGAATTCCTATAGGCTCCCAATTCTGCAACAAGAAGATTTGGAACACCTCAACAAACCTATCTCCATCAAGGAGATAGAATCGGTAATCATAAGTCTTCCCTAACACAAAAGCCCAGGTCCAGATTGATTCACCAGTGAATTCTACAAAACCTTTAAAGAGGACCTACTCCCAAATTTTTAAGCTCTTCTGGCAAATTGAAGAAACAGAAACACTTCCAAATAGCTTTTATGAGGCACATATCACCCTGATACCCAAAGCAGACAGATATATCACAGAAAAGGAAAACTACAAACCAACCTCCCTGATGAATACAGATGCTAAGATCTGAACAAAATACTAGCAAACAGAATCCAAAGAGTCATCAAAAAGATCATACACCATGACCAAGTGGGATTCATCCCGGGAATGCAGGGATGGTTCAACATCTGCAAGTCAATCAACATAAGACATCATACCAACAAAAAGAAAAATAAAAACCATATGTTCATATCAATAGATGCAGAGAAGGCATTTGACAAGATTCAACACCTGTTCATGATAAAAGCTCTCCGTAAAATGGTGATTGAAGGAATCTTCCTCAATATAATCCAGGCCATCTACTACAAGCCCACAGCTAGTATCATTTTCAATTGGGAAAAACACAAAGCGCTCTCCTTAAGATCAGGGACAAGACAAGGCTGCCCACTCTCACCACTTCTATTCAATATAGTATTGGAAGTACTTGCCATAGCAATCAGGGAAGAAAAAGACATTAAGGGCATTGGGATAGGAAGGGAAGAAGCCAAGTTATCACTATTTGAAGATGACATGATATTATACCCAAAACTCTCTACGAACAGGCTCATAGAAATAATACCTTCCTATAGTGGAGTGGCAGGGTACAAAATCAATACCCAAAAGTAAATGGCCTTCCTATATGCAAAAATAAAAAGAGAGAAAGGTACATTACAGAAACTATCCCATTCCCAATTGCGCCGCTGAAAATCAAATACCTAGGAATCAGTTTGACAAAGAATGTAAAGGATGTCTACAAAGAAAACTACAAAACGTTACTTCAGGAAATAAAAAAGACCTGAGGCAATGGAGACACATTCCTGCTCATGGATTGGAAGGTTTAACATTATCAAAATGGTAATACTCCTAGGGCTTTATACAGAGTCAATGTGGTTCTTGTAAAGATACCCATAATGTTCTTCAAAGAAATTGAACAAATACTTCTGAAATTTGTATGGAATAATAACCCCCCACGTATAGCTAAAGCAATCCTTGGGAAAAGAAGATGGAAGGTATTACTTTCCCCAAACTCATGCCCTGCTAGAGAGCAGTTGTATTAAGACAGTGTGGTATTGGTATAGAGACAGACCCGTAGACCTATGGAATAGAACTGAATATCCTGAAACACACTCTCAAATATACAACTACTTAATCTTCAATAAAGGAGCAAAAAAATATTAAGTGGAGCAAAGAAAGCCTCTTCAACTAATGGTGCTGGGAAAACTGGGCAGCTACATGTAAAAAAATGAGCTTAGACCTCCTTCTAATGCCTTGCAGAAAAGTTAGATCAAAATGGATTATAGATCTCAACATCAGACATGAATCCATAAGGTACATCGAACAAAACATAGGAGAAAGAAACGGCTCTACAACATCAAAACTAAAAGTATCTTTAAAGATGACACACCACTGACCAAGCAAATGGAAGCAATGATAAACAAATGGGATTATATAAAATTGAAAAGCTTCTGAACCTCAAAAGAAATGGTGACCAAGATACAAAGACAATCCACAGAGTGAGAAAAGATATTCACCCAATACCCATCTGACAAGGGGTTAATATCCAGGATATATCAGTCTCTGGTAGCACTTCACAAGAAAAAAATAGCCAACCCCATCAAAAATGGGGAGAAGAAATGAACAGAAGCTTCCTGAAAGAAGAAATCTGAATGGCCAAAATGCATATGAAAAAGTGCACCTCATCTTTAATCATCAGGGAGATGCAAATCAAAACAACAATGAGGTACCATCTCACACCACAGAGACTGGCATACATCCAAAACAGCAAGAACAACCGGTGCTGGCTTGGATGTGGGGGAAAAAAGGGCCTCTCATCCACTGTTGGTAGTAGTGCTGACTGGTCCAGCCCTTTTGGAAAACAATATGGGCATTCCTCTGTAAACTAGACATTGAGCTCCCATTTGATCCAGCAATAGCACTCCTGGGAATATACCCGAGAGACGGAAAAACACATAGCAGAAACAAGGAAGAAATTCGAATGGCCAAAAACATATGAAAAACTGCTCATCATCACTAATCATCAGAGAGATGCAAATCAAAACAACAATGAGATACCACTTTACACCACAGAGACTGGCACATAATCAAAGAGCAAGAAAAACAAGTGCTGCCGTGGATGTGGGGGAAAAGGGGACACTCATCCATTGTTGGTGGGAATGCCGGCTGGTACAGCCCTTCTGGAAAACAATATGGACTTTCCTCCAAAGACTAGAAATTGAACTCCCATTTGACCCAGCCATACCACTCCTGGGAATCTACTCTGGGAAACCAAATATGCAGCGGAAACACCATCCCTACTTTTATGTTCATAGCAGCATTATTCACAATAGCCAGAATATGGAGGCAACCAGAGTGCCCAAAAATCGATGATTGGATAAAAGAGCTTTGGTACATCTACACAATGGAATACTATGCAGCTGTTAGGAAAAATGAAGTTATAAAATTTGCCTATAAATGGATGGACATGGAGAAGATTATGTTGAGCGAAATTAGCCAGAAGGAGAGAGACAGATACAGAATGACTGCATTTATTTGCATGGCATAAATATATATGTACATATTATGATACAATATCCAAGGTCAAGTGAAAGATATATCAGGAGGTCTTGTCAAAGGTGGAGATTATCACAAACGTGTGGGAGTCAGAGGCTAGGTAAGACAGAAAATGGAACAGTGTGCTAATAATAGTCGAGGGTACTAATGCCAACCTAGAACTGAGCATTAAATAGAGGCAAAAAAATACACATGACAACCTTTTAATGTATGTTCTGTAATCCATAGTCTGGAAGGGAAGGAAAAGAGAAAGAGAGAGAAAGGGAAAGAAATAAAGAACCTGCCATGGAGGAGGGCTGGGGAAGGGGGAGGGAACCGGGGGCGTTGGTGGTGGGAGATGGGCACTGGTGGAGGGACGGGTGCTGGAACACTGTATGACCAAAACCCAAATATGAACTTTTTAATTGCATATCTTTGTAATTGTAAAAATAAAAAAAAAATTAAAAAAACATAATAGCAGAAGCACTATCTTTACTTCTTTATTCATCTCTGCGCTATTAACTATAAACTATAATCTGGAAACAACCTAAATGCCCGAGAACAGAGGACAGGCTAAAGAAACTGTGGTTCATCTACACTATGGAATACTATGCAGCTGTCAGAAGAGATGAAATTATGAAATTTACCTGCAAATGGATGGACATGGAGACTATCATGCTGAGTAGAATTAGTCAGAAGGAAAAGGACAGATATAGAATGACTACATTCACTAATAGGATATAAATAGATACCAATGTTTTACTAAATGTGGGAAATGGTAATGGCAGATTAAAACTCACCATTTAATATATACAAAGAGACTTAAGTGATAAACTCTAAATATCTGCAGGGCTATCCACAATGTGTAAAAGAAGAGGGAGAGAGATGCAGAGACAGAGAGAAAGAGACAGACAAAGAGAGGAAACAGGCTACCAGCTATTGAGGCAGCCTGGGGGTGGGTGGGAGGGGGTGGGGTACATTGGTGCTGGAAATGGGGCACTGCTGAAATACTGTATTACCAAGAACCAGTTATGAACACCTTTGTAATTGTATGTATCACGGTGGTATAATAAAAAATTAAAACAAAGAAAGATAGGTCTACAGCTGAATCTAAACAAAACAATGTTCATGAAAAATGAACAAGATTAAGATGTCACTTTCACTCTCAACGGAACAGACATCTGTGAATGCAGCAGTTGTGTGTACCTAGGTCGAGAAGTCAACATGATGAACGACCTAAATTTGAGCTGCGAGAAGGAGGAAGAGAGGCAGCATGGAATGCCTTCAAAGGCATTGAAGAAATAGCTAAAAGGACAAAGAACCTCAGGCTCCAGGCACATCTCTTCGACTACACTATTCTCCCTGCATTAACATATGCCTCAGCTATCTGGGCCCTACGAAAGCAGGATGTGAACACTATTCGGTTCTCCCAGAGAGGAATCGAAAGAGCTATGCTTGGAATATCATGCCTCACTCAAGTGAGAGAAGGGAATTCGGAGCTCCAACCTCCGTCCCTATTCCAGAATCAGGTATGCTATCTCGTTTGCCAAAGCATCGAATATCAGATGGGCTGGACATGTATTGCGATTTGGAGACGACCGCTGGACTAGAGCCGTTACTGACTGCATCCCACGGGATGTCAAAAGATCACGTGGCCGCCCACCTATAAGATGGTCAGACTTCTCTGTCAAGACCCTGAAGGCACAGTTTGAGGCTCTTCGTATTCCTGAATCAACCAGATGGCATTGGGCTACATTGGCTCGTGTTAGGGTCCAATGGAAATGTTACTGGCACCCGCTCCAGCAAATCGATGAATAACGGGGTTCAAGTGATCAAGTGAAGTGATCAAGTGATATTTTATTGAGGTTACTCATTTATCTGGCATCTTTATATACCTGTTTTCTCTTTATATAAGTGAATTCATATTGGAAACCACTGCTAATAGAGCTGGTAAGGCATGCAGACAAATTTGATTCAGTTCTGTCACCCCATTGGTCTTCTGAGCACCTCCAGTTTAGAGAGGAGGAATACCTGAGTACCCTCTGGTGTGGCCCCCAAGAAAAAATTCCAATACCAGCAACAAAGCCGAAAACTCCTATATTTGTTGTATCTTTCCCCTTTGACTTATTCTCCTAAGTGGATTGACTTAGAATGCCTTGACTTATTCCGTATAATTACATCCACGGTGTTGAAAATTGAAGGATATCATCTTTTTCTTATTTTCAGATGAAGTCTTCTGTTGTGCATAGGCACTGAATCTTTATTCATTTATAAAGTTTCACACTTTTTATTCCACTCCTGGCTAATTTATTCAATGTTACACTAAACACAAGGGTGTATAGATCTCTTCAAATTAACAGCTTTGTATTCTTTGTTAAAATACCAAAATTGGATTAACTGAATTACTTGGAACCATCCTTTCCTATTTTTTGAAAAACATCCATGTGCTGCAAGTAATGGTTGTATACATTTTGCATCACCGATAGTGAATCAAAGACCGTGAGGGGCTTCTCTCCATAACTTCTTCAACCTTGTTGATCATATCATTTGAAAGGGAACACACTCATATGAGTGAGCTCATACTTTATGCTTTTTTTAATTTGATTGTATCTATTCATAAGAGATGCTAAGTATCTTTTCATGGTACCACTAAAGATCCAGAAATGTTAGCACTCTCAAGTGCTGTCTTTTTCATTGAGCATACAACTCAATGTCTTAGAATTTGGTTTCTATGTTCATGAAAATATAATTATTTAATTATCATATTAAATATTGGAGATATTATAGACCTCATTCCGGAATGGATTGAGGCTCTTCATGTTCCTGGAGCAAGCAGATGCCTTGGGCTCTACTAGCATGAGACAGGACATATGGAGATATTACTGGGGCCCGCTCGAGGCAAATCGATGATGAGCGGGAAGACAGTGATACAGTGATTAAATATTGATGGATGCTAAATAAAAATAAGATTATGAACTTGGTCACTTTGTCATGGAAGATGTTTATTGCATCTTAGCGTTCTTTTTTCCTTTATTTCAACTTCATATAAGACTTAATTATTTTGCTTTTTATGGACATCTCTGAGTATATAAAATGTCAATGCTATTTATAAATAATAAATGTTTTTCTCTTTAATGAACGATTGGATTACAAGCATGCATGCTCCTAGAGATAACTTAATAGGAAAATAGCCTAAGGAGAAATATGACGTGCATAATTTAAAAAAAAAATTAAAACAGAATTCTTGTATTGAGATTAAGAGACAGCTGTTGTGTTTAAGGGTTTTCTTTATCTGCAGCAAACCTTGTTATGGAATAGGCCAATTCTCTAAGTAATAGAAAATTGAATTATGCATCATGACCTGTAGAATGCAAATACTAATGGCAGTCAGACACTACCCAACTTAAAATTATTAATGTATCGTATAAAATAGCTCAAATTGTTCTGACAGACATAAACTTAGACATATCTTAAACAAAACTGTTATCTGTATCATCTCCTCTTCAAAAAAATAGCTATATATGTTTAAATGAGTTAAAAGTAATTGACATGGGAATTGAAAAGTTCATGTACTACAATGACTTAAGATGAGACCTGTTATATTTTCTGGTTTGCTCTTCCTAACAAGCTTATAGGAAATTAAATTTACAAGGGGGGATTTAGTCTGTGAGTTTATCATTCTGTTATACAATTAAGATTGCAGATATCATTTCTCTTCTTATTAAATCTTGTAAATGTGCCCAGAGGCTACTACAAATGGAATATCCACAAAATGAGATCAAGAAATACATAAATAAGAAATGTGATTTTAGTATTCATTGCTCATGATTTTCAAAGTATGCATACAGAATGAGCAGAGCATTTGTATTCATTCTACATTACTAATATTGACATAGCAGATGATTTTCATTATATCATTTTGATGCCAGGGATTGTAGGCTAAAAGAAAATTAGAGATCACTGATCAGAAAGATTTACTTTACAAAAGAAGGTGGGAAAAATAAAAACAGGCTATAACAAAATAGAAATACCAAGAACCAAAAATAGAAAACATCATTCTGAATATCCAAAGAACTAGCAAAGACACTGCTGAAACTAGAATCTGATAATAGTTTTCAAGTTTACAATTGTCTTTTGTAATTTATTACTAGTTTTATTTTAAAACATCATATGCCATTATTCTTGCAATAGTAATCTGGAATATAATTATAAACCCAATATTATAAAAATATTCTTAATTCACTGTTTACCTAGTTGATAATCTGACAATTATCTTTTTATGAAGAGTAAGTTTTATACACATATTAAATATTTAATATCTTTACATGGTATTTATTCAATGGTTTTAATTATAAATTATATTGCTATAATAATAAATTTCAATTTCTAAAAATAATTGGAATTGACCATTATATGCTTTTGAAACATTTAAGTATAACAAGACTGAAAAGCATAGAAAATTCTCATAATATTCAGAGCTAAAATGTGTAACCAGAACATGTTTTTAGTTAATTTTTATGAAAGTATTTATCCTTATAATATGTTGCGATTACATACAAGGTATTATAATAAGATTGATTTGAAATTAAACCCCTTTTTTACTAACAAAATGATACTGGATGCCTGAATGATACATTAGTTAATTATTTTGCTTCATCTTCTAAAATTAATGACATCTACATTAGGAGACTATATGTTTGGTGTGTGTTTGTGGTCATGGGGGATGGGGCGTGGTTGCACATGTATGCATGAGACAGAGAAGAAATACAGATAACAAAAGACAAAGAGACTGAAACATTGAGACATGTATTACTTGTTCAATGATAAATTCTCACTATTGTTTAAGGCAGCATGAGTGAAAGGAGCGATAGACAGTACCGTGGGTAGGACATATGCTTTGGATACAGAATGATTCCTGAGTGCAGAGCAAGTAATAAACAATTAGCATTTCTAGTTGTAACCCAAAAAGACAAAAAACAAAATGTAAAAGTAAAAAAAAAGCAGTGTGTTACAATCCTAAACGAAAGTGTATCATTCAGTCAAATTGGGAAGATGTTCAAATAAATATAGATGAGAAACCAAATATTGAACATCTTCTCACTATGATCTGTTCAGAAAAAGGAAGGATACAGTTTCATCTGATAGAAGAATTTGTTCTCATTATGTTGAAGGGTTTTCTATCTTCCCTAACCTTATGAAAGTTTTGTTTGTCTGCTAAAGGAAACCTCAGCACATTTGTTAAAGAACTTTGGCAAGCACACTTATCTTCATCAATAGAGGCAGTGAAAGTCAAGCACCATCTCCAAGTTCTGTCATGGCCCTTTCTGCTTCTTCTGCACAATATTAAATAAACCTGCTACTCAGAAACTTTCATACAAGCCCAGTGTTTCAGGATGGCTCTAGTCAATTTGGAATTAATGACTCAAATATTGGAGGCTACTGTGTAGAAAGTTGGGTGAACCACTTTCCTATAATCTCATTATTACTTCTGTTTCATAAAAAATTCATCAAATGTTTACTAACAAGGAGGTGCTATAGCTTGTCCAATAAAAATAGTGAAATCTCAGCTATCTATTGTTTAAAACTTTCTCTGCCAAAGTTTTCTTAAAAATTATATTTGTGGGTTCAGAGAGTTTGTACAAGGTTTAAGGTGCTTTCCCTTGCCTGCAGCAGACTCTGGTTTTATCCCTGGAACAGCACAATTCCCTGAACACAGACAGAAGTGTTCCCTGAACACCAATAGGTATGGTCCCAAACCCTTTCCTAAAAGAAACACAGTAGTGACCCAAAGACATATGTCTTTTCCATCTGGAAATAAAGTATTTGTATTATTAGAAATTATAAAAATTGGAATCAGGGTTTGTTGCAGGACTCCTAAGGGCCGCTGCATCTGCTCTGGATTGCCTCTCGTAAATCACTTCGTAGATAAGGGGGTAGTCTAAATGTGGCAGTTTATCCGACCATGTATGCTGTACTGGCTGGTATAAATATTCTCCCATGCTATCACAATCATCGTGGGACTAGCTAGATCTTACCAGCATATTAGCCTGGCCACGTAGGGACACCTAAGTAATTAGACCAGAGAGAAATGCTGTTTGCTTCCAAACAAACAAGCATGGCTCCCTGATAAAATATAAAACTACAATGAAGTAGAGGAGACTTGTGAAGGCTTGGAGAAATATTTAACTGGCATTGGTGTTGATCTTTGGTACAGTGACATGCCATCTCAGAAACCCCCTTCTCTACATTTCAAAGGCATTCCCGGCTCAAAACATTAGCACAGTAAAGGCCCTAGGTGAGATGCAGGGAGGGATTACCTGAGGGCATTGGACCCTCCCTGCTTTCCATAACAATGGGAGGAAGGTCTGAGTTGCGGGGGGGGATAAACTAGCCGGTTCCCGCTCTCCAGGTCTTCTTCCCTGTGGGATCTCGCCTTGTGGCGTTTATTCCCCTTGGAAGTTTTACACGTGGTGGTCGCCATCTTGGCCTACACGTGGCTGGGGTTCTAGCCTGGAATCCTAAGCATCGGGTTTTTCCTTTTGCTGATTTGTATGCCTGAACCTGTGATAAGTAAAGCCTTTAAAACTGCATCGGATTCCTGAGTGTTCATCCATTCCTCGCCCGGCCGGAGGTAGAAGGGAACTTCGCTTCCCGGCACTGTCGGGGACCCCGCGGGGAGCGCCCGACAAGGGTTCACATAATAGCGGGAAGCAGAATTTAATTATTTAATAGCTTGGTTTAAAAATATTTGGGGATAAATCCAATGTGCAATGCTGAAATATCTAACTTACCCTTAGGTTCATTATATACAGTAGTAAAAACTGTCTCTAAGTAACAGTAACTCCACAATGCCCTGAGCACTAAAACTTTACAATTGATAGTTCATTTCTAAAATTAACTCTGATGACTTCTAATATTATAAAATGGGATTAGTTTCTGAAATTACTGTAAAAGTGAGCAGTACTATATTAGTGAAAATATTTCCTTCTAGAATGTGAACCTTCTGAATGAATATTAAATGATTCTCCTGAAAGTCTAGGAAACTTGCCTAGAAAATATAGTAATAATGGAGTATTGAGAAATACATACTATTAATATATACATGTTATATATATATGTATATGTATGTATGTATGTACAAGATGGTCAGACTCCTTCATCAAGACCCTGAACTAATGGTTTGAGGCTCTTCGTATTCCTGAAGCAACCAGATGCCATTGGGCTACACTGGCACTTGATAGGGTCAAATGAAAATGTTACTGGCACTCACTCGAGCAAATTGATGAATAACGGGATGTCAAGTGATCAGGTGATCTAGTATATATAAAATATGCACAATATATACATATTATAAATAAACCTACAAATACAGACATAGGTTGTACACATATGTATGCATCCACATTGATATATGCATGGCTATATGACAACTACAAATACACAGATACATGGGGCAGAGCAGCTACTAGCTCTCACTGTATTTGGCTGATCATGAGGCACCCGGGAGGGAAGGCAAGTTCTAGCACTGGCCCGCCATCCAAATAGAGCCTTGCAAGAAGCCAGAGGAACCCCCACACCATGAGGGCAGGCATTTTCAACAACCAGACTCCACAGCACGTCAGAGCTCGTCCCAAAAAGAAAAATTGATTTCTCCACATTGCAGCCTCGTGGTTCATCAGTAAATGCACAAACTGAGAGCCTACTACTGAAGGTATCACATCTGCATGACAGTACCTGGAAAGATACCTGTGTTGTATTTGATATGGCAAAAATTAGTACCGATTATAGACCTCATTCCCATGACTGAATGAATGGTTTGAGACTCTTCGTGGTCCTGGAGCTAATAGATGCCATTGGGCTACACCAGCATGTGACAGGGATGTATAGAAGTTACTGGTGCCATGCTTGAGCAAGTTGATGAAAAACAGAAAGACAAGTGAGCTGAAACAATTTGGAAGGGGCAGAAGAGACAGTACAGTAGGTACAGTGCTTGCTTGCATGTGGCCCACCAGAGCTGGATTATAGAAAGCTATATATTCCCTAAGTCTCATAGGAGTAATACCTAATAGTGGTGCCAGGAATAAGCGCTGAGCACTGCTAAGTGTGGTCCCCAAACAATAAATAAAGTACATAAATAAATTAATGCATAAATAAATAAAAAAAGCATCTTGGTATACCTTTGTTTAATAACTAATGATAAAATATTTAACAGAATGTTACAATTCACACTGCATATGGATATTTAGAGAATATTAAAAAATAACAAACTGTATATTTTATAATTCAATTCAATTAATTTAAAGAACTCAGTTTTCTCCTTTTTTAATATGAAGATTTCTTTTTGGTTTCCTTTTCTTCTAAATATTTCTATAGTACTTAATAGACATATGATATCATACTTGGTAGCTAGGAATGTAATATAACTATAATATAACATTAATTTCCCCCAAGATATCAGTTAATAAAATTGATAAACAGTATTTCAACAACCTCCAAAGTTTATCATAAATAGTATTGAAGATTAGGTGAGAACTTTTGCTTGTGATTTTAGAGAATTAACATTTGTCATAAATATTGAAAAAGTAGTGTTGGCAAAAATTTGCCTATCAGCCAGGATTTGTATTCATAAGAGCACATATATAACAAAGAACATGGCATAATTGAAAAACTATAATATGGTTCATATAGTCTAAGAGGATGTCAAAGATTCAAACTTGAAAGCTGAGTGAAGTTTAGATGAAATATATTGAACACTAAATCAAATTTAATTGAATCAGCCCATGAAAATGGAGAACCATACAACCATTTCAAAGACAAAGGAGCTAATAAAGGAGCAAGGGAGTGGGTTTGGAGGAATAGACAACAATGGAGAAGCCTAAACAAAGATATCTTAGTCTCAAAAGTTTAGTGTCAATTGGGCATTGAGGAGATAGTACAGTAGGTGGCATGCTTGCTTTGCAAGCCAAACTTAACATATTGTCATTTGTTTGATATCAACAAATAAATCATTATTGCTAGGTATTCTTTCCATGTACAATTATGTAGAGAACGACAACAAAAACAACAACAACTAACCTGATTAATTTTGTATGGCAAGAAAATTTGTCAGCTCAGAGGACAGTACAGGGGTTTAGGTATTTGTCTTGCATAATGCCTACTCCCATTCAATCTAGTACTGCCTGGTTGTAGAACTGCATGGTCGTAACTTACAGTTGGAAACAGCCCATAATCACAGAACTAGAATAAGTCTCTGAGCAACACAAGATGTGAACCAATTTCACCCTAAATATAACAAGAACATATTGCTTAATGAATTTTAAAGAATGGAGATCACAGGAAAAAAAAATTGAAAAATAGTAGAACAGGTTTACCATGCCCAGGGAAGTAAGAACTTTGGGTATATAAATATTCCAAGATTTCTGACTAGAATTTCTACTTAGGCATATCAATGTTTATTAAATGAAAAATGCATCTTTCACTACAGGATAATAATATAGCTACAGAAATTTGATATTTTTGTACCTTAAATAAACAGTAGTCTGTGGATAAGTATGTCAGTTATTAATTAAAAGATTTTTAGGTTTTTTATATTCATATGCATTCATAAAATTTTTGGAAAATTTTCAAATTATTTTGATAATATTTATCAAGCTACATAAAATTTAGGTTAACTCTGCATTTATTTACTTTATTTTCTCAAACTCTCATTATATCATTATTCTATAATAATTTTATCTTGTCTCAGGCCTACTAAAAATTCTGTAAATTGATTGTTATCAATACACATCTCTAACCTGACTAATATTTTTTTGTTTCAAATTCACATATTATTGTCTCTTTGGTATTTAACCTCGGTATCTCATAGATTTCTTAAGGTCATCAAATATTCCCATTTGATCACTGTATCACTGTATTACTGTCTTCCCGTTCATCATCGAATTGCTTGAGCGGGCACCAGTAACATCTCCATATGTCCTGTCTCATGCAAGTAGAGCCCAAGGGCACCTGCTTGCTCCAGGAACCATAAAGAGCCTCAAACCATTCCTTCAGGTCATGGGAATAAGGTCTATAATTGTTACTGGTATTTGTCATATCAAATACGACACGGGTAGCTTGCCAGGCTCTGCCGTGCATTTGATATTACATTTAATATAATCTTGAGAGGCCGGAGCGATGGCCCAGCGGGTAGGGCGTTTGCTTTTCAAGCAGCAGGCCCATGCCGGCCCGGTTCGGTCCAGGCATCCACTATGGTCCCCCGAGCACCTCCAGGAGTAATTCCTGAGTGCAGAGCCAGGAGAAACCCCTGAGCATTACCGGGTGTGACCCAAAAAAGCAAAAAGAAAAAAAATTTAAAAAAAAAAATAAACTTGAGCTATGGGAAAAATACAACTGGGATAAGGAAGGGACCACTATGACAAGGATAGTTATAAATGATCACTTTGAATAAGAACTGCGTGCTGAACGTAGGTAAAGGAACAAATATGATAACCTCTCTATCTGTTGCAAACCAACCGCAAGACCCAACAAAAGAAAGAGAGAAGGAGAAAGAAGGAAAGTGCCTATCATAGCGACAAGCTGGGGCGGAGGATAAGCGGGAAAAATGGATATTGGTAGTGGGTAATGTATCCTGGTGGGGATGGGTGTTGGTACATTGTATGACTGAAACCTGATCATAAAAGCCTTATAACTGTATGTCCCAGTGATTCAATACAAAAATAAAATAAAATTGATATTTTTATTGATGGCTACATAAATTCCAGTATGGTCTATTCTTACTTTAGTTCAGGCTATTCCAACCATGTTTAATGTTCTTTTTTAAAACAAAAAATCTAATGTAGACTATTAAACTCATAGAGAAAAGAGACTGCTGTTTTTAATAAAACTAGAATAAACATAATTATTGTAGAATAATGTTTTATTTGCAACATATGCTCTCAATGATCTCTAACCATTAAAAACACTCTGAATGACTCACCTCTAAGCAGATGCTACTTCCCTTGTGAGATATCATTTCCTATAGAAGAAACTCAAATAAAAGACAAAACCAATGTTGGTTTCCTTAATATTAAAGAGATAAGAAATGTTCTTTTATTTACTCATTTATTTTTCTCTTTGTTTTAGGGTCACATATGGTGGTGTTTAAAAGTACTCCTAGTGCTTGAGAATTACTATGGCAGAAGCTGGGGGCCATGTGACACTAGAAATGGAACCTAAGGCTCCTGCATGTATTATATGCTCTCACATCCTCACATCGAGTGAGCTATCCCTCTAGCCCAGAATATTCTTTTTTTTAAGTAAAATGGTGAGGAAGAAAATATAATTGTGCATATATCATAATAGGAAATATATAACTTGTTTCCTCCCATTGATTAACCGAAACTTTAATTATGCCAAATCTTACATGCCATATGAGAGCACATCCATCATTGTTGGGGGTCAGGAGACTGCTAAAATGTTCTCTAATTACCTTATAAAACCAGGAAGTCTAGTTTGAAGGCAACTGAGAATGTGTTTAGGCATAAAAATGCCAAAATACTAATAAATTTATTATGATAAAAGTTAGTGGAAAGACTTCAAGATTTCCTGAACTCCTTGGATGAACTAATTCACCAACTTTTATATTCACAGTAAAGTCCCTGGAAAATCTCAATTTCCATTCCAAGACTTCCACTGTTAGGAGTGATACTGAATTAACCCCATTTCCTGGTGGCAAAAACATCACCTTGATTAGTAGAGAAATCTCATCTTATTCACATGTTAATTATTTTTTAAAATTTGGAATTCAATAAGTTCCTAAAAAAAAGTCTTTTAAGTTTAAATAATTAAAATGATGATAATTTTAAACCACCACAAAAAAGTATTCTAAGTTCACATTATTTTATCATTAACAAAATTTCATCATAATTAAAGAATCATCTTACACTTAAGGGTATACAAATTTTAAATGTATTTTAGGTCTTTCTTCTTTTTTACTGTAATATTGGGTAAATGGAACATGCTAACAACACATTTAATTCTGTTACCCTTGTTTTTTCGTTGTTTCTATATTTGAATTATTTTGCTCCTAGGGTAGTTATTTTAAAAAAAAATCATTTTAGTCAGGCATTGTCTACCACCTTTAAAAAAATAGTGTTAACTTTTGTGTTACTGAAGGTTTTAAATTGTTGGTTAGATATAGTACCAACTTGTAACATTTTAATTGGAAGCTATGCTTATTTTACACTTGAGTCAGGATTTTGCCAACTCTACTTTTTTTCAGGACTCTTAAAAATTGGTTATATATTTCTATTTAATTTTTACAATAAAACTAGATTTTCTAGGTAAGAAATCTTGACTATCAGAAATTTAGATTCACAAAAAGCAAATAAACTTATTTAGACTAAAAATTGTATTAATGGTAGACTTGACTTGAATTATGCTTTACCTTATGCATATAAAATGAGATTTGACTTTCAAGGTAATTTTATACTTTATTACAATACTTATTACATGGCCTAGAGTAATAGTACAATGGTTAAAATATTTGCCTTGCATTGGGTAATCTGGGTTCAATATCCACACCACATATAACTGAGAAATGTGAGAAATAACCCTATGTAAAGGAGCCAGGAGCAAGCATTGAGAATCATTGTTATACCAAAAAACAAACAAAAACTTATTAAATAAACTGAAACAACTTCCATATGTTTTAATTTTGATACTATTTATTCTTTATTTAACAAAAATTAAGAAGCATTTATGAGTTTTAAAAAATTATAGCCACCATTCCTTTAATATAAAGAGATCAGAGTATACTCTAAAGGAATATGTTTTATATGACTTTCAAAATTACCTGTTTATCTAAAATTGTTGAAAGACTCTCGTTAGATTTCGCCATCTCACCTCTTTTATGTTTTCTTAAAGCTGCCAACCCCGTGCTTAGTTTAGTCTCAGTCACTATGTCACAAACTCAAGCTTTTATTTCACCATCAATAAGTTGATGTGATTGATGTTCTTCACTAACACTGTATTTTTAACTTCATTGCACTTTTCATCAGGCTTCAGTATCTCACCAAATTCTCTTTTATTTTGAATTTTTATTTTACAAATATTTGTTTAATTAAAAATAATTACATATTTTTTACCTTAATAAGAGAATCAACATGGCCGGAGCTAAACATTTCAGTTCTGGAACATGTTTCAAAATAAAGGTGTTGGCGCCATAATTTCACAGCCTAGTTGACCATATTATTTATTGGATAGGAGATAATCTCTTAATTAAAAATAAGCATTATAAAAGTACATAAAATTTCAGGACATTTAAGTTTATTGTAATAAAATATCAGATTTAAATATATTGTCAATAATATATTTTAATGAAAAAATTAGTGCCTTTCACAATTTTGAGAACAGCAATGGAAAATAATCTCTCATGGTAGGCGTCAGGTGATGGCACATTATGTGAATGAAACCCAGTTACGATCAGTATAACTGTGTATCAGGGCTTGAGCATTAGTCCAGCAGGTAGGGTGTTTGCCAGGCACGCGGCCTACCCTTGTTTGATTTGTGGTATCCTATATGGTTCCCCAAGCACAGCCAGAAGTAAATTCTGGGTGCAGAGCCAGAAGTAAATACTGAGCATTGCTGGTGTGACCCCAAAAAGCAACAAACAAACAAGCAAATAAATAAATAAATAAATAAATAAACTAACAAACAAATGAACGAGCGAATGAACGAACAAACGAACGAACAAATGAATGAATGAATGAATAAATAAATCACTTGATACCCGTTATTCGTCGATTTGCTGGAGCAGGCAGCAGTAATATTTCCATTTGACCCTATCATGTGCCAGTGTAGCCCAATGGATCTGGTTGCTTCAGGAATATAAAGAGCCTCAAATCGTTCGTTCAGAGTCTTGATGAAGAGTCTGACCATCTTATAGGTGGGTGGTCACGTGATCTTTTGACACCCTGTGGGATCCAGTCGGTAACGGCTCTAGTCCAGGGGTTATCTCCAAATCACATTACATGTTTAGCCCATCTGATTTTCCATGCCTTGGCAAACGAGACTCTTGTTTTCCAAATAAATAAATAAATAAATAAATAAATAAATAAATAATAAAGAAAAAAGTAAATGTTTAAAAGACAGATACTTAGATTAAAGGTATATATTTGTATAGAACAAATACATTCTTATTAATATTACATGCTATATAATAATTAAAACCTTTTGAGAAAATACAAATGTTTTTTGTCTTAAAATATTTCCATTAAATTTCAGAGGGTAAGGGAGGAGAAAAGGGTGCATCACCCAAAAAGTGCACAAGAAGGCCTGGGGGCCTAGACCAACCAGCCAGCAGTCAAGGCAAGAAACTTAAAGATCCATTTGATATGATTGTAACTCAGGTGGAGAGCACCAGGTCATTTTAAATCTCCACTATGAACATGTAACCAATCAGAATGTAGAATGGGAAGATTGGGGGTGGGATTTAAGAGGTAAGTGGAAGCCCCAGCCCCTTTTCTCTCTCTTTCTCTTTCTCTCTCTCTCTCTGTCTTCCCTCTCTCTCTCTCTCTCTCTCTCTCTCTCTCTCTCTCTCTCTCTCTTTTACTCACCACTCCCTGGACTCACTCCCTGGATCATGGAGAGCAGCATTCCCAGACACAGGACTGAGTACAGGTAAGACCTGGGACCAGGCAGGGGCAGGTATGGGTACAGGCTGGCTCAGGGGCATATGATAACTCAGCAACCCCGCAGGGGTTGGGATGCCCAGGTACAGGCTGGACTCAGATGCCCAGGTAGTGGCAAGTACTGAGCACAGGAGTTTCACCCATTTGCACAGGGATGTGGCCAGAAACTAAAGAAAACCAGAATATAATGAGAGGAAATACTGGGATACATTTGGGAGGCCCTGCGACAGGTACAGAACACAGGGATCTCACTCAGACACTAGTCGTGAGGCGAGTAGACTGTGCGGAACAGGACAGGGAAGTCATTCACAGTATTGGGTGTTGCCAGGGACAGGACTGGTGACATCATTCACAGGTATAAGAGCTGCCTGAACATTTGGGGAGGGACATAGAATCATCACCTTTTCTGTACAATGAACTAACTTTCAGTCTTGTTAGTTTGTATGTAAATTTTGCATACAATTCTCAAGAACCCACCAGCACAGGAAAATGCACTTTTTTTTTAATTTTTTTATTTTTACAATTACAAAGATATACAATTAAAAGTCATATTTGGGTTTTGGTCATACAGTGTAGCGCACCCATCCCGCCACAGTGCCCATCTCCCACCACCAACGTTCCGGTCCCTCCCCTCCCCAGCCCTCCTCCATGGCAGGTTCTTTATTTCTTTCCATTTCTCTATCTTTTTTTCCTTCCTTCAGACTATGGATTACGAACATGCTAACACATTGCTTGCTGCCTAAGCCCTGCCATACCTTTTTTCAGCCAGGGGTGGGGACATTATACAGGACATGGAGGCACTCTGAACTCTGTGATGAGGGGTTGCTACTGGAAAGGGTCAGCGCTGGGAAAGAACAGGGGTTGGCCTCATGCAAGACAAGCAGTCTAATTTCTATATTATCTTTCCATTCCTTCTCTAATGTTTTTGTTTATTATATGCAGTATCTTCTGGGAATAAACTATAAAATGTTAAAATTGCTAACTGCGTTTCTTTGATATAAATTTGTAAAAATTATCAAATATTGAACTAAAGTGCACTGACCACTAATTGTGGCTTACTTCTCTCAATAATACTATATACAATAGAATCTATTCCTTTGAGGAGAAAAAAATTTTGTAACAATAGTTGATTAGTTTGATGGGGCCTGAGACATGGTACAGTGGGTAGTTCACTTGCTTTGCATGCAGCCAAGTTTGGTTCCATCCCCGGCACAACACATGGCTCCTGAGCATAATCAGGATGATTATCCCTGAGCTCAGAGTCAAGATTAAGCACAAAGTCAGGAGTAAACTCTGAGCAGAACTTAAAAGGAAAACCAAACAAAGAAATTTTGACACATTTTCAATATAAACTGAACAAGAAATAAGTTACTGTCAATTGCTCTCATTTTTAGTAAGCCTGTGTATGTTCATCTACAGTTAACCCAAATGACCTTATTAGTTTTGCTCAGCTTAACTAACTTCACTTTTGTCCTTACTATATACTTTTCACTTCCCTTTCATCAAAATCGTTTCTCTAAAAGATCACTAAATTCATTCTCTGCAACCTAAAGATGTAAGTCTCTTACTTTGAAGACTGTTTAGTTTTACAAGGACGTCTTGTAAGTATGTGAGAACTGTTCATTTGAAATGTAATCATCAAGGAAGAGAGTGCTTTTATTATGTCAGACTCTGTAGGAGCTAAGGCAACTAATTGCCAGAAGAGCCAATTAGTAATTGCAGATGGCTTAATCACATCAATCAATCTCCTCATCCTTGACTTCGAGTTCTTTTCCTTTACCCTTTTTCGAGCTGACCCTACACTCTCACAGTTTTCTGCCATTTTTCAAAGCAGAGTTAAATTTATTTTCAATTTTTTTATTTCTTGGGCAAATAAAAATGATTTCATAAAAATGAACAGCCATGTAAGTATGTAATTTAAAATACCAGACATAAAAGAAGCAAGCAATGCAGAGCTTGTAAAGCTTTTTCTGCTGTCTAGACCTTGAATCTGGGAAATGGTTACACTTTGGGTATGTCACTTGTCACTTGTCTTCCCATTGTTCATCAATTTGCTCAAGTGGGCACCAGTAATGTCTCCATTCAACTGGAATGAGGTCCATTATTGTTACTGTTTTGGAATATCGAACACACCACAGGTAGCTTGTCAGTCTCTGCTGTGGCTCTGGGTTCATCTCAGGGGCCCAATCTTTTTTCTACGTCACACAATCAAGGTTTGGCATAGCCCTGGGTGTAGACAGGCCTGTCTCCTGCCTGCTGCCTGCTGATGCAGCTGGGTGCCCCAGCCACTCCTGCAACACTTCTACATCAAGTAATTAGCCACTTTGGAGATCCCTGGGGTGGAGCAATAGTCCAGCAGGTGGGGCATTTGCCTTTAGGGTATATAGGGACATTAAAAGTGTGCAAGTCAAACACTCATACAAATCATAATGTATAGGGTACCTTTAAGAATTAAGGAATGGCTTTTAACTCTTATAGTGAGAGCCAATATCCAAATTTGGGGATATATGAGTTGGAAAAAACATTTCAGGAGTTAGACTGGGTTTTCAGTCTGGCTGGCAGGAGGGAGTTGGAGCAGCAGAGAGCCTGGCAGGACAGAGAGTTAGAGGAGCAGAGAGAAGGGTTGGCTGAGTTTGCCTAAGGGCAGAGCAAGGAAACAGTTTGAAAAGAGTCTTAAAGGAAGTTCAGAGCCTCTGGACTGGTTCTGTACCGAATACTGTCAGTCAGCTATACATAATGACATATATTTTAAATAATTTTTAAATGTTATTAAATATTTTAATAAACTGACAAATAATGAAATGTATTTGTAAATAATTTTACAACACAGTGGACTGGGCTTTTTGCCTTGAATGTAGTTAACCCTGTTTGATCCCTGACACTCTACATAGTTGCCAGAAATGCACCACGTGGGATATCTGAGTGCAGAAATGAAAGTAAACCCTGAGCAACATCAGGTGTTGTCCTGCCCCCAAAATTAAATAATTAAATAATTACAAATAAATAAAGCTGTCTTCGTTAATTATGAACTCCAATGAGGTCTCAACCCAGAGTTCAAGAAGAATACTCTTAAATTGGCAAAAGAAACTGGCAAAAAGAAAGCCACAATCTGGCATATTTATCAAGCACAGCTGTAGTTAATAAGCTATGAATAAATGGGTGCATCAAACAAAATATGACATGGGAGGCAGATAGAGTTATGTTCATTTGTCTTTACACATTAGGCCTGGGATTCATATTTTAATTCTGAGTGCTGCTTCTATGGTAAAATAAGCTTATAGTGTATTAAAATCTTCACAGACAACTATAAACATCATAGAATATAAACAGAAATATACTACTACAACTATCTGATTGACTGTCATGCAGAGAGAGGTAACCAGATATCAGAAGGACAACTTAGAAATGGAAACAAGTAGAAGAAAAGGGGTTTCACTTTATAATACTTTATTATACCGTTGAAAATGCATTTACCTCATTTCAATTTTAAATTGAATGTGCCTTTTTAAACATCAAATTTATTCTCTTCTTTACAATATTTTGTATTGAAAACTTAAATAAATATTGTTCTTATAAAAGAACTAAATGCAAGAAGTGCTGCTTGCTGGTTTGCTTTTATCTTATACTTTAATATGTTATCATTGTTATCACTGTCTTCCCGTTCATCATCGATTTGCTCGAGCGGGCACCAGTAACATTTCTATATGTCCTGTCTCATACAAGGAGAGCCCAAGGGTACCTGCTTGCTCCAGGAACATAAAGAGCCTCAAACCATTCCATCAGGTCATGGGAATGAGGTCTATAATTGTTACTGGTATTTGGCATATCAAATGCGACATGGGTAGCTTGCCAGGCTCTGCAGTGCATGTAGCATACTCTTGTAGTCATCTCTAAATTCAGAATTTATTGATGAACCACACAGCTGCAATCGCAATAAAAGACAGACTCCCAAATTTCTTCTTTCTACTTACACAAGATATAATTTAAGGAAGAATATTATTGTATCATGGAAGATAAGAATACTTATACAGGTCTTCATTCAATTTTGACAGATGGAGCTATAAAGATGGAAATTGGTGGATTAACATTATTGTTCTTCATCTAAATGCCCTACCAATTTGAAATCTTTATTTCAAATAAATATGTATAGCATTTTTATTTCTACACATTGAAAGTGAACACTGAAAGGGTAGGAGTCATTCCGTGGTATAGAATGCCAGACATTGATATTCTTTCACTATTTCACTATGCATCACAGGGGAAACAGAAACTTATCAAAATTTGAGTGTCATTATTCAAAACAATTATTCTTGTATTCTATTATTCTGGCAACATAGTCAGAATTTGATGGGAGAGGGGCATAGTGGGGAAAACATTTGCCTTGCATACAGCCAAGTTATTTTAAATACCTAGCACTACATATAGTTTCCTGAGCTCTGCCAGGAGTTATGGCTTAGTGCAAGCAAGGAGAAAGCCCTGAGCACCTCCGGGTATGACCATTCCCATGGTACCGTTCAAAAATAATATAAAAGTCAAGAGACAAAAATGTTCTTCCAAAATGAAAAAAAATATATCATTTCAACTACTTGTAACATCACTCTACACAGCATTAGATTGCTATAAGACATTATTAGGACAATTTTTAATTTTGAAGTTAATCAAACATGTAGAAAGTAGCATTTTTTTTTTTGCAATTATGAAATTCCTTTTGGTAGTATAAGAAAAATTTTTAAAGAAAAATAATTATTTGATTGGTTTTGTTATAGTGCCAATATATTCTTCAAAAATGTGGTAAATTCCTCTTAATATATCTCAATTAAATTTTCAAATTTTGGTCATTGGTGAAAAAACTAGATATTGAGTTCCTATTTCACCCAGCAATACCACTCCTGAGAATAAAACCTGGGAGGCCAAAAACACACAGCGGAAACACCATTTGTATTTCTGTTTATAGCAGCACTATTCATAGCAGCCAGAATATGGAAACAACCTGAGCGCAGGAGAACAAACGGCTGGTTAAAGAAACTATGTTACATCTACACAGAGGAATACTATGCAGCAGTTAGGAAAAACCAAGTTATGAAATTTGCCTATCAATGAATGGACATGGATACTATCATGTTGACTGAAATTAGCCAGAAGGAAAAGAACAGATATAGAATGACTGCAATGCTTTTTGAGATATCCAAATATAGTATGATACTAATGTTCAAGGCCAGGAAAATCATGAATGAGGATTTCATATCAGTGGTTGGAATCTACCACATGTGTGTGTGAAGTCAGTGATTAGGTAAGACAGAGAAGGGACCTGTTAATAAAGGTACCTCTTTATTAACAATTTTGTAATTGTTTAACTATTGTGATATAATGAAATTTAAAAATATATATGTACAATATGTAAAAACTTTCGAATAAAATGTGATATATGCATTTTAAAACATCTTCAAAATGGTATCATATTGAAAATTAAAATATATTATAAAATAGTACTTTTAGGAGTCATCCAGGAAAAGCAAATTTTAAAAAAAATCTTCAAAATATTTTAGTACAAAAAAAAATAGACCAATATAAAATAAATGGTACATACATATTCTCTGGTACTCAGGGGTTACTCTGTGCAGAGCGTTCACTCCTGGAATTTCTCAGGAGATCTTATGTGGTGTTAAGGATCAATCCCAGGCTTACTGCATACAAGGAGGAGTATACTTTTCCTGCCATACTACCTTTCTGGCCCAGCTTGTGCTATCATTTTATTTTAAACAGCTTCTTAAAAACTCTATTCAAATGCAGTAGCTCATCATGTGGCAATACATCTCTAATTAGATGTTACCTCTGCAGATTATAGAAATGCAAAAAATCATACAAAATGGTTAATACATGAATGAAATTCCCAAGCAGAATTTGGACATTGTGATATTGTAGAGACACTTTACATTGTTTCCTTCCATTCATATATAGCTTTGAAAGTTTGAGACAGTGAGACCTGAATAAATTTATTGTACTCTAAAATAGAATCATGAAGGCATAGATTATTTTTAATAAGAGTGAATTATGAAACCTCATCATGAACAAATATGCATATACTTATGTCAAAAGAATGCAGTTTAAAATACAAAGGACATTGAGGTCAGAGTGAGACCAACAAATAATTTTTTATAATGAGAGCCAACAAATAATGCTAGCCAACAAATAACAATGACAGAAAATAATATTACAACTAAACAATTAGAAGTTCATGAGAATTTAAAAATTAAATAAAATAAAATGTTTTATTTAAATATTTAAAAAATATAAAATAAAATATTTTCTTGAGAGAAAATATGATTTAGACATGAGAAATAATTCTTTTACATTTTATAAGGGGTTAAGGGATTCAAGTGTATATTCAGAATTGATTTTAGAATCAATATATACAAATGTTTTGAAGAATAATATCAATGCTTCCTAGAAGTACTACCCCAAGTGTAGTTATTATTAATTTAAAAGGGAAATAAATGATTCTCTTTGAGTAGAGGGATCACAGTCGTTGCTTCCTTGAATAAGTAGTACAAATTGGCATTACCAGTACAGTGACTGGGGAAAAAAGCTATGCTTCTTGTGTTTTGTAATAAAAAGAACAAAAGATCAAATACAAAATCCCTTTGCAATGTTTCTACTAAGAAATTTCCACCTTAACCTATTCAACTACAAGAGCACAGCCATCCCCATCGTTAGAAATTTTATATTCCAAGTGACTGAACTCTTCAATATTTCTGAATCATAAAACCTATAAACTGTATATGCTTTTTAGTATAAATTCACTGTGGCCTTTTATTATCTTTGGTTGTGGTGGGGGGCTGCTATTATGAAAACTTTGGAGTCAATTGGGTAATTTTAAAAATCTCTATAGTTAGGAAGCATTTGGAACAGATAGATAATACATGGTTATGAGTTGACCTTGTACATAGCCACCCTTGGTTTGATCCCGGGGGTCCCCCCCCCCAGGAGTGAGCCCTGAGCATGGAGCCCTGACCACTGAAAGATGTATTCCCCTATAAAATGTGTAAAATATAGATAGCTATATATTGTCTTATGATTTATCAGATTGCTTTCATTATTTTTAGGATTTAGATGTTACATCATTTCACTTTTAGGTAATAAATATTATAATGTTAAAGGGAGAAAGAAAGAAGACATCAAAGAAAACAGAGGAAGAAGGAGAAAAGAAAGGAGGAAGTGGGAATGCATTTAGCAAACACTAATATACAGTGACTCTTAGGTAAAGAGTCACCCAGAGAAAACTCTTCACACATCTCATTTTGTACAAAGTCTTTTATGGTCTAGTGAGTTTGTATCTTTGGAACTTATAATCATCTAAGCACTGACAGGAAGAAGTCAACTACTTCCAGGGGTGACCTCAAAATTAATTAATAAAAAATTAAAATAAATTTAGGACTGGTGGTGGAACACAGGCAGACAGACATGCTTGATATTTATCCACAGAACTGTGTGATTACCCAAACACTACAGTAGTAGGCTCTGAATAACACCTGGTGTTGCAGTACACTACTGCCCAAAGCCTCTGCATCTGGCCAGGACTTGCCCCCTGCAGGCCATTTTATAGATAGAAGGAGGACAGTTTGAATGTGGCATTTCATCTCACCATGTATTCTATAATGGCTGGTATAAATACTCTCTCATGCTGCCACAATCATCGTGGGACTCACTAGATCTTACATCTAATATTTGCCTGGTCACATTGGATCTCTAAGTAATTAGACCAGAGAGAAATGCTGTTTGCCTCCAAGCAAGCTCTCCTGATAACTCAAAAGCTAATATACAGAACAACCATGAAGTAAAGATGAGACTCTTGTGAAGGCTTAGAGAAATATATATCTGGCTATAGAATATTGCTTGGTACAGATGCATGCCTTTGTATTCTGAGATGCGGTTTATCTCAGAAGCCCCATCTCCACTCTACCCTGCAGGGGCACTTCCAGGTAAGATCTTGGCTGGGCAACATTAGGTATAGGTGATCCTGGGAGAAATTATCTGAGGGATTTGACCCTAACTGCTCTCCATTGGAGTGGGTGGTCTGTGTTGCAGTGAATAAAAACTAACCTGCTTTCTTTCCGTCCGCTTTTTCTGTTGCCCATTCTTGCCTCTTCACTCTCTCCTTTCTGCAGGGCCTTAAAATGTGGTGGCAGGCATCTTGGCCTACACATGGCCAGGGCCCAACTGGTAACACTAAGTTCAGGGTTTTCGTATTGCTGATTTGTATGACAGAACCTGCGTAAGTAAAGCATTCTGAAACTTTGCTGAATTCTAACGTCTCTTCTCTATCCACCAGCTGCCGATCCCCTGAGGCAGAAGGGGATCCCTGACACTACTCCTGGCTTTTGTGGGGGCTGCACCAGCATTTCCCTGCAACCAGGTATGGATCCAAAGCACAACAAATTTAATCAAATAAAATATATAAATATGTAAGTAACCCATATTATATGATATAAAATCATATCATAAATTCTTGTCATTCTTAAGTCTGTCAAATGTATCCCCTTTAAAAGTTATATTAAAATCCATTTAATTTAGTTTATTAAAGCATATTTATTTCTTCCTCAGAGACGTTTATATTAACCTATAATTTCTACAATTAGAAATTACTATTATATAACACTGGCCATATATCGTCATGTACATTTATGATATTATTTAGATAAGCAAAATAATGTTCAAGTTTTTATGTATTTTATTGCACTTGACAGAAATAGGCATTTTAAATTGATGTTACATATATATTGGACTCATGTTTATTTATTATCTTTGTCACACTTTCATTATAAAATAATATATTTTATTCTTTATTTTATGACATTTAATTTTATAACATAAAATATCACTTCAATTAATCTATGAAATATTAACAACTGCTATATAGCTAGACAAAAACTATATTTTAGAAGTATTTCACTTCTGTATAATTTCCCTGTTAGAAAAATTGATAGGATTAATTTTGAAAGTCTCTGTATAAAAATAAAGATTCTATACAGAACTTAGCCCCTTTTTATGCAGTTTTGGCTTTCAAAAGCAATACTTCAGTGTTTTATAAAAGAAAATGGAAGGGAGAATGAATCATCTAAGGTAGTTTGCAGTTGTGGCTACAATTCTTCACTTCTTGTGTCTTTGAAAGCAGCTATGCTAACCACTATACCACCAATGCACTTCTTGTGTCTTTATCCCTGCATTTTTGACTGCAATTTTTTTGAAAAAGGCCAATCTACTTCCCAATCATTTGGATCTAAGTTGGCCTTGTAAGGAGCTTTTGGTTGATCAAATATGGAAGAAAGAAATGGCTGGTTCAGAATCTAAGCTGTTGTGTCCATGTGTGCTTCCATGTCACTTGTCTAGAACCAGGGCAAGAATGGCGTGAAAGCCCTAAAATGCAAAAAAAGGCAGTCTCTGTATTGTAAGGCAGAATGTGCAACCGGGTTTGGAGGGAGAGACAGAGAGAGAGAGAGGGAGAGAGGGAGAGAGAGAGAGACTGCTATAAAAGCTGGTTGTCAGATTATAAGGGTTGTATGGGACAGGGAGGCATATTTGTGTTGGGAAATGTGCACTGGCAGCAGGATGGGTGCTAGAGCATTGTATGTCTGAAACTCAATCATAAATAGTTTGTAATTGTCTACTACATGGCTATTTAGTGAAAGAAAGAGAGAAAGAAAGAAAGAAAGAAAGAAAGAAAGAAAAGAAAGAAAGAAAGAAAGAAAGAAAGAAAGGAAGGAAGGAAGGAAGGAAGGAAGGAAGGAAGGAAGGAAGGAAGGAGGAAAGGAAGGAAGGAAGGAAGGAAGGAAGGAAGAAGAAAGAAAGAAAGAAAGAAAGAAAGAAAGAAAGAAAGAAAGAAAGAAAGAAAGAAAAAGAAAGAAAGAAAGAAAGAAAGAAAGAAAGAAAGAGAGAAAGAGAGAAAGAGAGAAAGAGAAGAGAGAGGAGAAAGAAAGAAAGAAAGAAAGAAAGAAAGAAAGAAAGAAAGAAAGAAAGAAAGAAAGAAAGAAAGAAAGAAAGAAAGAAAGAAAAGAGAGAAAGAGAGAAGAAAGAGAGAGAGAGAGAGAGAGAGAGAAAGAGAGAGAAAGAGAAAGAAGAAAGAAGAAAGAGAAAGAAAGAAAGAAAGAAAGAAAGAAAGAAAGAAAGAAAGAAAGAAAGAAAGAAAGAAAGAAAGAAAGAAAGAGAGAAAGAAAGAAAGAAAGAGAGAAAGAAAGAAAGAACAAAGAAGAACTACATGGAACTGGAGGAGTTCATAAAAAAAGTTCACACCTTCTACAAGATCATAGTGATTTTAATGCCAATATAGCACCAAAAACAGCCTAGAACTTCACATTGGGGCCCGTGACCTAGAATGGAACGAACAGTGTGAGAGACCGAGTTCATCATGTCCACCAAGACCATTCATAGGAACTCACAGTTCCAAAAGGCAGAATCAAAACGTCGGAAATGGGAATCTCCTGGTGGACAGTTCCACAATGAAATTGACTAAATCATCTTCAATTGATGGTTTGCCTGACCCAAGTCACCGTCATCCCAAAATTTAAAACAGGATTGGGCGACCATCTCCTTCATGCAAAATTCTATTTCAGGCCATGGGGAGAGAAGGCTGCAAAGTTTACGAAGAGAACTCCCAGAATGACCACCAACTGGGAACTCTTTGGCACCATTGCGGCGACATGGGAAGATACCATCATTGACAACATCAATGAAGATTACAACCAAGTGGTTCAGCACCTCCATGATTGTGCAAGAGAACTCCGACAGAGAGAGAGAGAGAGAGAGAGAGAGAGAGAGAGAGAGCCACAAAAGGACGCCTGTCTTCAAAAAATTCTGGAGGTCATTCACCATTGTGGCAAGGCACGAGCCTCAGGCGACCAATTCCTAATGTTCAAGCTTGCAAAGCAGTGCAGAGAAGCGATAAAGGAAGACTTCAAAGAGCAGAATACTGGAAGATGCAGTATAAACCGGGAAAAGCATTCGCAATGCCCGCCTTTTCTTTGCCAACTGTAAGACCAAGATGGCTGCCTTCCTACATCCTGATGGATCTATCAAATCTAACAGAAAGGCAATGGAGAAGATTATCCATGACTTCTACTCAGATCTCTTTGATAGCCATGTACACCTGCCCACATACCAAATTCTGAAGGATGGATATGTCATTCCCAACGTTCTCCCTTCTGAAATCTGACATGCCATTTCATCGGTAAAGAAGGGAACAGCACCAAACAAAGTCAGACCCGAACATCTGAAGAATTTGCCATCCGTACTCATCAATACACTGGATCAGATCATCACAAGATATCTGTCTGAGTTCAATGTGCACTCCAATGGAAAACCAGCAGGACAGTTCTACTGCTCAAGAAGGGAGGCATTCACGACATTGGCAACTATCACCCCCCATATGCCTGTTGTCCGTCATCTACAAGTTGTTCACTTCGGGTCATCCTGAACATCATTGGCAGAACATTCGATGAAGGACAACCATACAAGCAAGCTGGCTTCCAAAAAAGGATTGAGAACAGTCGACAATATCCACAGGTAACCAAGCTCATTGAGGTTAGTATGGAGTTCAAAATGTCACTCTGTCTCACGTTCATTGATTTAAAGAAAGCCTTTGATTCTGTTGAGACCAAAGCTGTGTTCATGACAAATGAACTAGTTCCAGAGGCCCCATTCACTCTCCATGGAACAATCATCTCTGAATGCAGCAGTTATGTGTACCTAGGTTGAGAAGTAAGCATGATGAACAACTTAAAATCTGAGCTGCGCAGCAGGAAGAGAGCAGCATGGAATGCCTTCAAAAGCATGGAAGAAATAGGTAAAAGGGCAAAAGAACTTCTGCCTCCGGACACATCTCTTCAACTCCACAGTTCTCCTTGCATTAACATACGCCTCAGAAACCTGGGCCCTATGAAAGCAGGATGAGAATGCTATTCGAGTCTCCCAAAGAGGAATTGAAAGAGCTATGCTTAGAATATCATGTTTCACTCAAGTGAGAGAAGGAATATAGAGTTCCTACCTCAGTAACAGTTCCAGAGTCAGGGATTCTGCCTCATTTTCCAAGACATCAAAACTCAGATGGGCTCGACATGTAATGCGATTTGGAGGTGTCTGCTGGACTAGAGCCATTATGACTGGATCCCACAGGATGTCAAAAGATCACATGGCCTCCCACTTACAATATGGTCAGGCTTCTTCATCAAGACCTTGAACATAGGGTTTGAAGCTCTTCGCATTCCTGAAGCAAGCAGATGCCATTGGGCTACACTGGCATGTGATAGGGTCAAATGGAAATGTAACAGGCGCCTGCTTGACCAGTCGATGAATAACGGGATGTCAAGTGATCAAGTCATCAAATGAGAGGATGGACAGTGCTCAGGAGGTCAAGAGTGGTGATTCCCAATCAAAGTAAAAATTGTCGTTCTGCTTTTACTTTTGATTCTGGGGATCATACCAATGGTGCTTGGGGACCTAGATGGCTGTAGTGGGATTCACAACGTGGTGAACCTGGTACTGTTGAAGAAGCATGGGGCCAGTGCATGGAAGTCTTATCATCTAACCACTGCACTATCTTAGGAATAGTGCAGAAAAAAAGTTAATATCTTAACTTTTTCCATCTGTTATTTGCCCGCAATTACATGAACAAAATGTATTTATATATGTAAAATAAGTGTTTTCATGTTGACATCATCACTGTCACTGTTTCACTGTCTTCCCATTCATCATTGATTTGCTCGAAGGGGCCCCAGTAATATCTCCATTTGTCCTGTCACATGCTAGTAGAGCCCAAGGGCATCTGCTTGCTCCAGGAACATAAAGAGCCTAAACCATTCCATCAGGTAATGGGAATGAGGTCTATAATTGTTACTGGCATTTGGCATATTAAATACAACATGAGTGGCGTGCCAGGCTCTGCCATGTGGGTGTCATACTCCTTGTTGTCACCTCTGATCTCCAGCATTTATTGATGAACCACACAGCCGCAAGCAGCTGCGTGAACTGGACTATTATAGGTTCGTCTTCTGGGTGGAGTTATGATGAGAGGGAAGTCCGGATGTGGAAAATGGAGGCCCCCAATGGAGTGCGGGTGTTGTCTGGCTTCTTGTGAGGCTATACTGGGGTGGCGGGCCAGGGCTAGAACTTGCCATCCCTCCCAGGTGCCTCGTGAGCAGCTGGGAACAGGGAGAGCTGGTAGCAGCTCTGCCCCATGTCTGTAAGTTTCTGGATCAGCATACCTGGGCCAGAATTGAAAAAAGACTGCTGCAGGGTGGGTCTCGATGATCCAGGCTGTGATAGGCTCTTCTTCTGGGTGTTGTTCTGGGCTGGACTTGAAAAAGACTGCTGCAGAGTAGGTCTTGATGATCTGTGCTGTGTTAGGCTATTCTGCTGGGTGGAGTTCTTCAAGAGGAAAGTCAGTTTGGAAAATGGCGGCCCCCATGGATTGGGGTGGGGAGGGTTCCTCTGGCTTCTTGTGAGGCTCTGGGCCCGACTTGAAAAAAGACTGCTTCAGGGTGGGTCTCGATGATCTGGGCTGTGATAGGTTCTTCTGCTGGGTGTAGTTCTGAGCCGGACTTTAAAAAAGACTGCTACAGGGTGAGTCTTGATGATCCTGGCATGATAGACTCTTCTGGACTGGACTTGAAAAGACTGCTGCAGGGTGGGTCTCGATTATCCAGGCTGTGATGGCATCCTATATTTCAATAATTTAAATAGGCAAATTATACACACATAAAATTATATGCAAATTATACTTAAATTTTAAAAAAGACAACATACACAGAGAGAGGAAGAGTACAAGAGAATAAGACATCATTAAGGAATTCCAATTAATAGGTTCTGTAAGAAGGGCAGGATCACTAGAAAGTTGTAATCATAACTCAAAACCCATATATAGCTGTCTTCATAAAATTACTCAAAACCACTGGAGAGTTATTTTTTTCTAACTAATGATGACCAGAAAATATGCACTTTTTGATTACCTAATGTCATATTATTATTTCTGAAATCATTTTGTGCTTCTCTTTTCAATTCCCATGTTATTCTTAATTAAATGACTTAGAAGAAAAAAATAAAAGGTGCTGACGTAGAAATAAGAAGTTGCAGTAATGTCATTTACCAGGTGGAAATTTTGTTGCCTTAGTTCTTTCTAATAAAGTATAAAACTCCAAAGCAGCCATGAATCTTCGAAAATGGATGCGGATCAGTTTGTTAAATAAAAGATGAAATTCAATTCAGCAAAACTAAGAAATTCGGCCAAAAAAATAATCCATAAAATTTACTTAAAATGTCAATATGGAAGGAGAAGGCTGAAAAATTAAACTGTCACATTTAAAAGCAAGGATAAATAAGTAATTTAGTTTGCTGGTAATCTTGCAAATTTGTGTTTGCTGAAAATTCTCAGAAGGTTAAGTTTTACCAATTTTTTGGCACATTTAAGACAGCACTTTTATATTAGAACTTATGGAAGTTAATATCAGGAAGGAAACCTTATTCTATATGAAATAATAGAAATTAGGCTTATAACTTCTGAGTTTCTTCTGCTCTTATAAGACTTAATTTTAGATTGTGAAATGGCTTTGATTAATGATATTTTCAGTTAATGAAAACCATTCAATGAGCTTATTTATGAATGATTTTTATAGACTACTAACTTTATTAGAAAAATTTCTGCTTGATATTTTGTATTTTGATTGGCGTTTTCTTGTTGCCAGCTGTCATACAAAGGACTCCAACATATGCCAAAAGCAGTTTATGCCTTTTTGAGTGCTGAATAGCATTTTCAGCAACAACAACAAAAAAAAATCAAATGATCCATAGCATATTATGCTGTCATTGAAAGCAGCATAAGAAATACAACATTTTTCATGCATGTAATATATTTTTTTCCCAAGGCTCAATCTAGCATTCCCTTACTATAATGAAAATATGAGGTAAATTTTGTTTTTAAGACTGTTGTGTTTTTAATAATGATTTTGAACTATAAAAAATATACATAAGTGAATATATAAATTGGTAAACATTGACTATTAGATATAGAGTATCTTATTTATTTTACTATTTACCTACTTAGCTCACTATTTCTTAGCATGCCGTTCCAAGTACTTCTTGGCTATAAGCAATTACACATATTATACTCCAGAAAATTGATATCTAAAATGCACGAGTTGAGAACATACTACTGAGAGTATTCAACCTGCATGGCAGAGCCAAGGAAGTTACCCATGTCATATTTGATAAGCCAAAAAACAGTAACAATTATAGACCTCATTCCCATGACTTAAAGGAGTGGTTTGAGGCTCTTTGTGTTCCTTAAGTGAGCAGATGCCCTTGGGCTACACAAGCACAAGACCAATCTCCTTGATGAACACAGATCCTAAGATCTTCAACAAAATACTAGCAAACAGAATCCAAAGACTCATCAAAAATATCACATAGAGGTATTCTCCTTGGGGTGTGTAGCTGGCCGGGTGGGTGGCTGGGGTTGTGGCAGAGCCCCAGTTGTAGGTGGAACTACAACTCCCAGAGTCCAAGCGGAAGCAGAAGCAGAAGCGGAAGTAAAGACGTCTATTTTGAACTCTCACACCGGCCTGTCTCTGCCTCAGGTATTCTCCCTGGGGTGTGCAGCTGGCTGCTAGGGTGGCCACTCACGCGGCCGCTTATTAATACAAAAACTAGGCAATTCAACACCAAGGGAGGTAATGCCCTCAAGAAAAAAGAAATAGTACACTAGAGGAATATATTCCTGAACACTGCAACACCATGGGGGAAAAAAAACGCAGATACCCAGTTCGAAGAAGAGATGAAGGAATCAACCCTGAAGACTCAAAAAAGAATGCAGATGTGCATGACCTCTCTGAAAATGAATTTAGAGAAGAAATTGGTAGGATGTTTAAGGAGCTCAACAAAAAAAATGGAGCAGATGTCCAATAAAATACAGGAGAACATAAACGAAGCAGTTGAAAGAGCAGTCAATATATTACGGGAGGAGATGAGAGCAGAAATTAGAACCATGCAAATAGAAATATCATCACTTAAAAACTAGTAGAGGGGCTGGAGCGATAGCCCGGCGGGTAGGGCATTTGCCTTGCACGCGGCCGGCCCATGCCGGCCAGGGTTCGATCCCCGGCATCCCATATGGTCCCCCGAGCACCGCCAGGAGTAATTCCTGAGTGCAGAGCCAGGGAAAACCCCTGAGCATTGCCAGGTGTGACCCAAAAAAAAGCAAAATAAATAAATAAATAAATAATAAAAACTCAGTAGATGAAATGAAAACACAACAGGGACTCTCAACAGTAGGATGACAGCAGTGGAAGAGAGAATCAGTGAGACTGAAGATGAGCTGCAGAAAGCACTCAGAGAACTACATAAGATGGAAATAGACTGGAAAATGGATCAGCAACAGAAGGAGAACAATGGGATGAAGCTAGGCAGAACAACTTAAGAATCATCAGAGTCCGAGAGGGGCAGGAAAGCAACCCCAAGGAAATTAAAACATTTGAAAATATTCTCGCTGAAAATTTCCCTGAGTTAAAGGACAAATCAAAGAAGCCCGACGCTTACCAGCAAGAAGAGACCCCAATAGAAAAACCCCAAGACACATCCTAGTCAAAGTAATGGATGCCGTAGACAGAGACAAAATTCTTCAGGCAGCAAGATCAAAGAAGGACATTGTATACAAAGGAGCATCCATTCGACTTTCAGCAGAATTCTCAGAAGACACCCTCCAAGCCTGAAGGCAGCGGTGGAATATAGTAAAAACACTTAATGAAATGAATGCCTCAGCAAGAATTCTTTATCGAGCTAAACTCTCACTAAGATTTGAAGGACAGATATACAACTTCTTGGATAAACAACAGCTTAGAAACTTTGTAAAATAAAAACCAACCTTAAAAGAAGGACTGAAAGATCTATTCTAAGATGAGATATAACCCAAAAAGAACAACCAACCTATACAGAAAGATGTCACACAATCCCATGACAATAATCTCTCTCAATGTCACTGGTCTAAGTGCACCAGTTAAGAGACACAGAGTGGCAAAATGGATAAAAATGAATCAAAAGGGCTGGGGTAGCCATAATGGTATCCGACAACATAGACTTCAGGCTCAAGAAGGCCAGAAGAGACAATGAAGGTCACTTCTTAATAGTCAAGGGATGCATATATCAGGAATAAATTACGCTATTAAACATAGAGGCACCCAACGAGGGGCCAGCAAAATACCTAAAACAACTACTAATGGATTGGAAAGAAGACACTGACAGCAACACAATTGTAGTTGGAGATTTCAACACTGCTCTATCAACCCTGGATAGATTAACAAGATTGAAACTTACCAAGGAAATACTGGCCCTAAAAGAAGAGATGGAAGAAAGAGGGCTGGTAGAATATACAAGGCATTTCATCACCAAAAAAGCTGAATACACATACTCCAAAATAGATAACTTGCTGAGCCATAAATCATACCTCTATAAAATCAAGAAGAGAGAAATTGTGCAAACTATTTCTTCAGACCATGATGTGCTGAAAATAGAAGTTAATTGTACACAAAAACGGAAACCAATACAAAGTACCTGGAAATTAAACAGCTCATTGCTGAACAACCAGCAAGTCATAAAAGCAATCAAAGAGGAAATCCAAAGATTTGTGGAAACAAATGAGACTGAAGACACGAATTACCAGAACTTGTGAGATACAGCAAAAGTAGTGTTAAGAGGCAAGTTCAGAGCTCTTCAAGCATTCATCAGAAAAGAAGAAAAGGCCATCACGAACAGTCTGAATTCACACCTTAAGATCTTAGAGAGTGATCAACAAAAGGAGCTCAACCCAAGCAGAAAGAAATAATAAAACTTTGAGCAGAAAACAATGAGATGTAATGTTAAAAAACAATGCAAAAGATCAACAAAACCAAAAGCTGGTTATTTGAAAAAATAAACAAGATTGACAAACCACTTGCTGGACTTGTAAGAAAGGAAAGAGAGAACCCAAATAAATATAATCAGAAATGAAGAAGGGGACATAACAACAGAAACCATAGAAATTCAAAAGATCATCAGAGATTACTATGACAGCCTGTATGCCACAAAACAAGAGAACCTGGAAGAAATGGACAAATTCCTGAATTCCTATAGGCTCCCAATTCTGCAATAAGAAGATTTGGAACACCTCAATAAACCTATCTCCATCGAGGAGATAGAATCGGTAATCAAAATTCTCCCCCAAACACAAAAGCCCAGGTCCAGATGGATTCACCAGTGAGTTCTCCAAAACCTTTAAAGAGGACCTACTCCCAATTCTTTTTTAAGCTCTTCCGTTAAATTGAAAAACAGAAACACTTCCAAATAGCTTTTATGAGGCACATATCACCCTAATACCCAAAACAGACAGAGATGTCACAAAAAAGGAAAACTACAGACCAATCTCCCTGATGAATACAGATGCTAAGATCTTGAACAAAAATACTATCAAATAGAATCCAAAAAGTCATCAAAAAGATTATGCACCATGACGAAGTAGGATTCATCCCGGTAATGCAAGGATGGTTCAAAATCTGCAAGTCACTTGATCACTTGATCACTTGATCACTTGAATCCAATTATTCATCGATTTGCTCGAGCAGGTGCCAGTAACATTTCCACTGGACCCTATCACGTGCCAATGTAGCCCAATGGCATCTGGTTGATTCAGGAATATGAAGAGCCTCAAACCGTTCTTTTAGGGTCTTGACAAGGAAATCTGACCATCTTGTAGGTGGGTGGCCACGTGATCTTTTGACATCCCGTGGGATCCAGTCGGTAATGGCTCTAGTCCAGAGGTTGTCTCCAAATCACATTACATGTCCAGCCCATCTAATTTTCGATGCCTTGGCAAACGAGACATCATCCCTGATTCTGGAATAGTGACAGAGGTCAGAACTCCGGATTCCTTCTCTCACTTGAGTGAGGCGAGATATTCCAAGCATAGCACTTTCGATTCCCCTCTGGGAGACCAGAATAGCACTCTCATCCTGCTTTCGTAGGGCCCAGGTCTCTGAGGCGTATGCTAATGCAGGGAGAAAGGTGGAGTCAAAGAGATGTGTCGAGCCGGAGGTTCTTTGTCCTTTTAGCTATTTCTTCGATTCCTTTGAAGGCATTCCATGCCACTCTCTTCCTCCTGTGCAGCTCAGGTTTTAGGTATTTCATCATGTTGATTTCTCGACCTAGATACACATAACTGCTTCATTCAGAGATGTTTTTTCCATTGAGAATGAATGGGGCCTCTGTAACTAGTTCATTTTTCATGAACATAGTTTTCTTCAGATTCAGCTATAGACCTATCTTTCCACATTCTCGGTCAAAGTCGGCCAGCATTTTTTTGTGCCGCTTGGCTAATGTTTGGTGTTATTAGAACAATGTCATCAGCGAGGCAGAGGTGGTGTAGTTGCCAACCATCTATCTTCACTCCCATTCCTTCCCATTCTAATTGTTGCATGATGTTCTCGAGGGTGGTGCTGGAGAATTTTGGTGAAATGGTATCACACTGTCGAAACCCTCTTTTCACATTAATGATCACTTCTTTGTAGAATAGTGAGATCTTGGTGGTGAATCCGTAATACAGCTCACGAAGGATCTTGATGTATTGGGTTTGAACACCCTGTTTGGCTAGGGCTTCGATGACCACTTCAGTCTCCACAGAATCAAAGGCTTTCTGTAAATCAATAAACATGAAACATAGCAGCATTTTGTACTCTCTACAAACCTCAATGAGCTTGGTTACTGTGTGGATATGGTCAATTGTGCTGAATCATTTCCCGATGCCTGCTTGCTACCATGGTTGTCTTTCATCTAGTGTTCTGCTAATTCTGTTCAGGATGACTCCTAAAAATAGCTTGTAGATGACGGACAACAAGCAGATGGGGCGATAGTTGCTGATGTCGTGAATGTTTCCCTTCTTGAACAGTAGAACTGTCCTGCTGGTTTTCCATTGGGAGGGAACCTTGCATTCGGACAGGCAGCTTGTGAAGAGCCGAGCTAGTGTATTGATGAGTACCGATGCAGATTCTTCAGGTGTTCGGGTCTGACAGTGTCTGGGCCTGGTGCTGTTCCCTTCTTTACTGATGAAATGGCATGTCGAATTTCAGAAGGGAGAACGTTGGGAATAACATATCCATCCTGTGGAATTTGGTATGTGGGCAGGTGGATGTGGCTATCAAAGAGATTTGAGTAGAAGTCCTGGATAATCTTCTCCATTGCCTTTCTGGAAGATGTGATAGATCCATTTCAACCCACTCTGAGAGAGCCCCACAAAGTAATGAGAATATGACACCTGCATGGCAGAGCCTGGCAAACTGTCTGATGCGTGTTTGATATGCCAAATCCAGTAAAAGAAATGTTTGTTTTCCTGACCCCGAAAGAGCCCTTAATACGGCAGCAGTAAGAAAGGCAAACAAGCAGTGTCTGATAAAATTTCACGGCCATGCTAGGCTGCTCCGTGTATGTGATTCTCTGAATCAGCATACCTGGGCTGGCCTTGAAAATCCAGTCGGGGCTTGGGATGGAGTGATAGCACAGCGGATAGGGCTTTTGCCTGGCATGCAGCCACCTGGGTTCGATCCCGGCATCCCATATGGTCCCCTGACCCATATACTCCTCGCAGGAATTACTGTAAGGAGTAATTCCTGAGTGCAGAGTCAGGAGTAACACCTGAGCATTGCTGGGTGTGACCCCACAAAAAATTAAGTTAAAAAATAAAACAGCATAAAAAACAGCTTCATTAAATAAATGAATGAATTATTGTTGCTAAAATCAGACATTAGAGTTAGCTGACTATTTTTTAAAAAATTATTCTAAGCACACTTCTGATCTCCACTGGTTTTGTGTGAGTAACTGCCATTCCTAAGAATAGGGAAATTAGGAATTTAAAAAGTCAAAACTGGGGCTTGAGTGACAGTACAAAGATAGTAAGGAAAATTCTGAAAGACATCTTTACTAAGCTTAGTATTTCTGGCACCTCTGATTCTTGCCACTACACCAAGGGTCCTACTGATGTGTAAGCCAAATATATTGCACAAAAGCAGATAGGTACACATGGAAAGCGTGAAAATTAAAATTGTCCAGGTAATGTGCTTCACTGAGAATTGTCCGGACCTTGACATGACTGGTTAAATATGTCCAACAGCATCAAGAACTGTGTACCTATAAAGAAAACTGAAAGTACCGTAACGTTCTAAAAACACTTATCATTTTCTATGTGATGTTATCTAATTGCTGATTGCTACCATAGATCTCAGAATACTAATATCATACAGTTTTCTTCCAGAATTCCCATTACATTCTGAGTAGCTCATTAACTATCTTCACCTTCAACATTTCCTTCCATCAGTTCTTCTGTCTCTCTTCATGCTTGCTTTGCTTAGTCACACCTGCTCTATTTGACCTCCTAAAACGATAAAGCAGGATCATAAAGCTTCTACACAAATACATTTTGGTAGAATATAAACTCAGTACATATTTTTTGGCAGAGTGAATAGTCTGAGAAAAACCTTACCTTTAATTACAACTACGTCTTAATTGGTAATAACATATCACAACTAATTCATGACATGACCTATTTTATTTATTGTCTGAATATATTGTCAGAATGTTTCATTTATGATGTTTATTGTTTTCAGTGATGTTTGATGCAGTTCATGCTATTGCTTTTCTTGAAAGAAAGTCATTTTTCTCTTTCTCTGTATATTTAGCTAAAATTGTGAGGATAGCAACAATTGCTCTTATTTTATGCTCACTGTTTTATATCTTTAGTATATCTAACTACAATTAAACTATACCTATAAACTTGCTGAATTTATTTTAATTACAAATTTATAGTTTTACAATTGTAAGGCACATTGTTTTTATCTGTTGATTTTCCATGTAGAAAATCTCATAAAATTTTCAAACATATAATTTTGAGATTTAACCATCTCCAACTATATTATAAGCACATTTCTCAATTTAAAATGGCATTCTAAACTTTTATTAAAGACAATCAAATGCATCTATGAAGACAATGAATTTAGCTTAGTCTGTGCTGACTTGATGTCTAGAATGTAAATAAAAAAACCCAAATTGTGAAAAATGAAAATATCCATGTTATATAAAATAATAGAAAACAACAAACTCCCTGGCAAGTATAGCAATGCAATTAAAAGGAAGAAAAAAACATTGTCTAAGACAAAAGTAATTAAGTGACTAAAATATTTGCCAGTTCATATATTTGCAACTGAAAATCTTCAAATATTAAACTTAATCAGATTGTATATATATACTTATATTTATATATAAATTCACAATTTGAATTTTTAATTATATTTTATATATACACATATATGTATCACTTGTCTTCCCATTGTTCATCGATTTGCTGGAGCAGGCACCAGTAACATCTCCATATGTCTTGTCTGTGCTAGTGTAGCCCAAGGGCATCTGCTTGCTCCAGGAACATGAAGAGCCTCAAACCATTTATTCAGGTCATGAAGTCTATAATTAGTTACTGGTTTTTGGCATTTCAAATACGACATGGGTAGCTTGCCAGGCTCTGCAGTGCAGGTGGGATACTCTCGGTAGTAAGCTCTCAGTTTGTGCATTTACTGATGAACCACATGGCTGCAAGGTGGCCATGCGCAATGAGGAGAGATGAGCTTTTCTCTTGGGTGAAGCTCTGACAAGCTGTTAAGTCCAGATGTTGAAAATACTGCCCCCATGTTGTGGGGTTCCTTTGGCTTCTTGCAAGGCTCTTTTGGGATGGTGATATTCATAATGCATAGATGCATTGTGAATCAAGTCTGAGACTTAATTATTTCTGAAAACATGAATGATTGCCTACAGAAGTATCTTTACTGTATCAAGACAATATTAATAAATACATATGGAATGTTTAAATTTAATCTCTTGAAACCATATCTCTCTTGGTATAAGAAATGGTTTTATTTCAAAACAGACAATGGCAGTTAAAAATAGAAAGAATAAAATGAGTTTTTTGAAAATGTGAAAAGCTGGATGACTGAGAATAAATTACCTCAAACAGTAGAAGGAGGGGGCAAAAGTACTGGATAACATTAAAATATAGTTTTATAGGAAGTGACGGCATTTAAAAAGCAGGAAAAACTGGAACAGATGTCCATACGAGCAGTCAACAAGTCAATTGTTTAAACACTGTTATCAAATAACCACTGTGAAATATACAGTTTATTTTTCAAATTTAAGCATTTCAGAAAGCAAACCTATAAATTTCAAAAAAGTGAGATTGACTAATCCCTTTTTAGTATACAATTATACAACTACAGCATCTTAAAACAACAAATAAACAAGTGAAATTACAAATGAGATTAAGTAATAACAGTAGTTTATAATTATATATTGTTTTTAAGTTGATAAACTATATGCCAAGGACACTAAGTAGCTGAATTTCCATGAATCTATAACCAGTTTGTGAGGTTAGTGTCAGACATATGTATCACTCATAAAGTTTACAACTAAAGTTAAATATTCAGGTAATTCAAGACTGTTTTCAAGGCAACAGCCTGGCAAATTAGAGATTTAAAAAATTTAACTCTGGGAAGGGAAATAAGGAAATTTAGCTCTTATTTTATTTGGTTTTTAAATCATAAATGAAGCACTGACAAACCTTGCAAACTGCATTCTCCATCTCTCTGTCTCTCTATCTCTCTCTCTATATATATACACACATATGTAATATATGTATACATACATACATATGTGCCACTATATATTTAATTATAAATTAAATTATTTAAGGTATAATTTGGAAGATTGTAAAAATCAAAATTATCTTAATTTTTATTTATTAGTATGTACTTAAACAGCTGAAAATGAAAGATCAAAAGAAGAAAAGTTTGTCTAGACTATATTTACTTGTAAAAGATCAAATCATTCAAGGTGCCAAGTGTTAGTAAAGCAGGCAGGCTGCTCATCTTAATATGCAGCCAATAGGAATTCAATTTCTATGACCTCCTATGGTCCCTGTCCCCACCAGGAGTGATCTCTGAGCATAGATCAGGAATTAACCGAGAGCACAGTGGGTGTGGCCCAAATAACTGGCCCAAGAAGCAATAACAACACAAGAATATTCTTGTTTAAAACAAAGTTTTCTTGTTTTGCTCACTTAAATTGGGCAAAGTGCAGCAATTAAGCTCAAAGGTTTCTAAATTTAGGAATGGTCATACACAGGTTACCATAATGTTAAACTAACATATGTTGGCATTATTTTCTACATAGCACAAAGGGCTCAGAGATAGACTTAATGACATATTACAGTCAAAACTGGAAACTGACTAATGCTTTTAGCTGGTCTAAATTGTGGTATTCATTTGGTTACACAGATCTGCAATTTAGAAGTATCTCAATTTAATCAACCTATTGCTCACTTAAAAATAATATTAGTCCATTTCATTATATAGTGTTTTAAGTAAAATTTCTTATGTACCTATTGAATATTTCTAATAGAAAAGAACTACCTTTTATCTATCAAAATCCAGAATTAAACTCATTAAACTTTCTTCTCATCTCTTCTCTGGGTTTTCTTCAGAATAGTCAAAGATTTTTGCTCTCTCTTGACTATAAAAGCAAGTAGAAGTACAAAGAATCAAACTTTAAAGGAGGACTGTTAGATTTCTTTTGAAGAATATAAAAAGATACTTTATTTTCTTTCGTGGCTACCATGGCAGTTAAGTGAAATCTGAGGTTATCCACTGTGGGAGTAGAAAGGTTTTAAGGTGACACATTCAAAAAGGCTCTTCTTTGAATATACTTGTTGTGCTTCAGATCTTTTCTGAGAAACAGGAGAAAAGGAGGGGAGGACTACGGTACACTGAATATGGCATGAGTTCCAAAAATAACTGGAATTGTGCTGCATTCAGTCTAGTGCATTAAAAGATGTAAGTAATGCACAACTGATGCCTTGGCAGCAATTGAATAGCAGTCAAGTGTAAAATGCTCTTGCTATTTTTTTCTTTTACACAATTTCTCAAATGACATGAGCAGTGTAGCACTCAGAGCCTTGGCCAATTTTATGAATTTATTTAACAAGTGAAATGGGCTTCAAGTATTCTGTGTTCTATAAGCTCTGGTCTTATTTGGTCTGCTTTCTTGCTAACAATCAAATAGCAATTATTATTTTGTTCACTTACGAGGGCTGTACTTTCTGTACTTGTAGGTAACATTGACTATTTCAATATTCTAACAAGAGTGGAAAATCAGAAAAAATACAATGGATCACCTACTGGTCATTTCAATGTGTTAAACAGTGGATGAAATGTTACTTTTTACTAAATATGGATTGTAGTGTTGCTTCCCTTCATCACTGGCTTCTTTTGAAAGCAAAGAGGAAGTAGTGTTTCAAAGGAAAAAGGGGTTCACTATAAGCTTGAAATTCAAGAAAGTTACAAGCATCTAAATTGCTATTCAACTTAATAGGCTATTTCAATAAAAAAAATCCATTTGAAAAAGGAATTGTCGTGGTCCTTGTTATAAGGAGTCATGAGTATTCAGACAAGATTAGACTCATCAGCTCTCACAGGAAATACCCTTTTACATAAATCTGCTCTCTTTCATATTTGAAGGAAAATGCCATTTTCCTTCCAAAGGAAAAAAGGAAAAAGAAAGTAATGACTTTAGAGATCTTACAAACATTCTTTTTTAAACACTGACTGGCAGACATCTTGATGATTTCAGCAAAAAAAGATTAAAACGAAAATGCATTAGAGGAAACAGGGGGAGAAACAGAATTGTTCCGAGTGGCAGGGTGATAATCTATTGACAAAAAGTCCACACCTAAAGCATGCTTGTAGAGAACAGTATTTCCCAGCCAACCCCACTCAGGGAGGCCAAGATCAACCTTGAATTGGGAAAAGACAGAAAGAATTTCACCTTGCCAGTAAATTGGCAATCTGTATCCAAATTGCTGTGACAGTGTGTGCTTTTAAGGCAGAAAGTGAGTGTATGTGAGGCTGTGTCAGCAGTTGGTAAATAAGTGAAAAATTTAGTCACATAGTTATCTTATTGGTAGAATTTCTATCCAGCTGGAATGGAAAGGAAGGCTTTTTTGAGTTAGAGTTAAAGTTAAGTCTCTGTATGCTGAAGACAGATAGATTTTTTTATAAAAATAATGGATGTCTATCAAAATAACTTTTACTAGAAAGTCTGTTGTGGAAAAATGTGTTTTAAAATGAATATGTATAAATGTATAGATTTGTGTTTTATTTTTTGAATCATCATGAATTTCAAAGTTACAAGGTTTTACATGACTGACTCCTAGGCATATAATGTTCCAACACCAAACTTTTCACCAGTGTTCACTACCCACCAGTGTTGAATTCCCCATTCTGCTGCTCCCCACCCCCACCACATCAAGCCTGCCTCTGTGACACTCTCCTTGCTTTGTTTCCTTTTCCTTTTAAGAACCATAGTTTACAATAATAGAAAACCAAAGTAGAAGATAGTATGGGACCATTATTAAGGTCCCATTTTGAAAGCAGTTCTCAACAACTTTGACTAGTTAGTTGAATGGAGCCAAGATTTGAGTTGGCATTTCCAATAACTACTTTCGGTACTTCTTTTCTCCCTTCCTGAACAATTTCTTATGATGTAGGTGGGCCCCAGGGGTGGCTTATGTGTGGCAGGAAAAAAGAAAAGAGATGGTCACTTTCTCCCCCAGTCACCTCTGGCACCTGGACCCACTCGGCAGGCTAAAGATTGATAAAGTCAGTGTGAGACTGAGCCCCACAGGCCTCATGAGGTAGCTGTCAAGCCACACCTGATGTCCACTTGATTTCTAGGCAAGGGAGTTTCCCCCACTACCACAGATTTCTTTAGGAGCCACATAAGGAATTGCTATTTGCAGGAAAGTCAGTCAAGGCTTTTCCAGGGTTTCCTCAGAGTTCTTGTCTTCTTCTCAGAAAAAGAATTTTCAGGAGTAGGCGAGCAGTGAAATAAAGCGGATTTTATTATGGCGATTTTAGTATTGGGAAGGAGGAGGGAAAGTGAGAGAGAGGTAGAGTACTCATTTTAAGAGGGGGCATGCGGGTGACACATGTGCTCGGCCACCACATGTGTTCAGCCATATCTGCTCAAGCAGCACATGGGTTCAGACAGCACATGCACACTGTCCTTTGGTCAAGACAGCTTTTATAGATTTCTTCCCAAGCTACTCCCATATGGGGCTTCATCCTAGGTTGAAGCTAGGTCTGTTGCTAGGGCCGTTGCCAAGGGGAATAGATTTTGAGAGAAGTCTATTTTGAAAATCTCCTTTTCTTGACCTCTGTTCCTGCTAGATCATCTGACCTGGAATGTAACTGGATTAAGGACTGGGCAGAGACAGCTTGAGCCAGCATCTTCAAGGTCTGTTGAGGGTGAAGGTCTTATTAGGTCTTGGTTCCTGGTTTCAAAAGTTGACTGGAAATTTAGGGCTAAAGTTCCATTGACCTGGGGGTCCCCTGTCTTCCTACCTACCTCATTTTGACATAAATATGTAGAATATCTGTAGGAACTATGTTGTTCTAGAACATATAAACTACAGAGATAACGTGTATGAGGAACAGTCAATAAATAATTGCATGCATTCCTATTATTGATATTATCATCACCATCATTATTATCATAGTTTTTCCAATCAAATTATAGCTTTACTTATGCTGTACAAATGGTTCAAGGGATACTTCCCAGTATTCCTGTACAATTGATCATTGTTCATGCACAGGACCAGCTTAGTATATGTATTTATATACTACTTACATACCTGTCTCTCATTCTCATTACAGGAAGCAGATTCCTTCACCAATTTTCCTCTATTTGTGCTTCACCCAACTGTACTAAGGGCATACTCTCTGCTTTGTGCTCAGGGATTGTACCTAAAAGTACTCTGGAGAAAGTATGTGGTACCATGGAGGTAACCACCTTATTCTTGGAACTGTCTTGCCCTGTCCCTGAAGTAGGTTTCTTAATGAGCAAGACTACTGGCCTTTGATTCATTTTGCTCTAAGAAGAACCATATCAGAGTGAGAGAAGGGTTTATATTTAGGGAACAACTTCCTTTCTGAAACAAAAATTCCATTTAGAAGTTCCTCTGAACCTATACACACATAGAAAAACACATCTGTGGTTTTTATTACTTTGTTTTAAAAATGTAGTAAGCATGCCTTGCAAGAGTTTAGTATTTGCAAGCTTTAGGGGTTTGGTTCTATCATATCTCTATGTACATTAATAAAGAGTGTTGGGCCAGAGTGATAGTCCAGCAGGTAGGGCATTTGCCTTGCATATGGCCAGCCCATGCTGGACCGGGTTCGATCCCAGGCATCCCATATGGTCCCCAGAGCACCACAAAGAGTAATTCCTGAGTGCAGAGCCAGGAGAAACCCCTGAGCATCGCCGGGTGTGTGACCCCCAAAAAAAGTGTCCACCTTTCTTCCTTACTGGCCACAGCACACTTTCTGTCTAATGCCCCCTCCCCAACCTTCACCTGTGCAATCTCAGTTCTCTCATCAGAGCCTTAGAGTTGTTATTTTCACTATTGTTATTTGTTTGTTTGGTTGGTTGTGGACTTTTTGGGTGAGCTGGAAGGTTGGTCAATACCCAACTGTGGCCCTGGCTTACTCCTGTACTTGGGGATCACTCTGCTGGTACTTGGGGGGAACAAACTGTGTTAGGAATTCAAACCAGGGTCATGTTGGCAAAGAACTTTTGCTCTATCCAGCACAGAGAAGCATGCTTATATTCTATACCTTTGCTTTATTTCTTTGTATTATGCTTATCAGTGAGTTTTTTAGCATTTTTTCTTGAATTATTATTTTTTTTTATTTTTGGGTCACGCCCTGCAATGCTCAGGGGTTACTCCTGGCTCTGCACTCAGGAATTACTCCTGGCGGTGCTCGGGGACCTTATGGGACACCGGGGATCAAACCCGGGCCGGCACAGGCTGGCCACATGCAAGGCAAACGCCCTACCCACTGGGCTATCGCTCCGGCCCCTTGAATTATTTTAGCTGACATGAAACTTCTGTCATGTAATGCAGTGTTGATTACTATATTCATTAAGTTGTGTATTAGGTCTCCCAAATTTTTTTCACTATGCATTGCAATGACTTCTGTACTATATGAAGATGAAAATGAAGAAATCACTTTTATATTGAGTGACACCCAGCCATGTTCAGGGATCACTTCTGGGATCACTTCTGGTGCTCAGATGACCATATGTGCTACCTAGATTGAACTCAAGCAAGGCAAGAACCTTAACATTTGTATTATAACTATAGGCTATTAAAATCAAGAATATTTAGGGCAAATGCAACATTAGAGTAAAATATGACTTGTAATAGAACAAATTACATTCGAAGAACTAAAAAGGAAAGTGACATGGATAAACCTGGTGAAGGCGTGGGAATGACTAGTTAAGAACAAATTGGGAGGGAACCAATGGAAAATCGAGGCTACAAAATATGATTTTATTGGGGTTACAGTGACAAGTTATAGAAATTTGTAAAATAATCATCTTATAAAATATAATGAATGGAACATAAGCTATTGGTTTTGTTGCTCAAATAGCATTAGGCGGCAAATATATGGAAATTTAGGCAAGAACTCAGATATATTTATCTGTCACATAGGAAAGAAGTTGCATATTGTTTAGTCAATTTCGTATTATATTTAAAGTAAAGGAAACACTTAGATCACCTATGACAAATAAGAAAACAAAAGTGAAAACCCCCTATATGAATTCAATAAAGAAAATCTTAGTTTGTCAGGGGTACCTTTACAAAATATTCAGTTTGCCTGAAACTAACTATAAGATGAAAATGTTTTAAGATGTTGGATAATATCAACTATTTCACATGCTCCCAAGTGTGCTAGACAGTTAATTACAGAAATATAGTACATTATTTGAAACTGGTATAATGTAGGTCAATTGTAATCATAGAAAATAGTGCTAGTACTCACTTGCTGTGGAAGTCATTTGGAAGAATGATAGAATATCATGAAATATAAGCATGACCTCATCTTAAATATGTATTTATCTATGAAGAGCCACACTAATTACTAATTGGTTAATTAGAAAGGCAGTAAGAATATGAAAAATCACAGTCAGAGAAAACTAGATGAGATGGTTGCTTAGTTAAGTAGCAACAAAGAAATAGTAGAGAACCATTCAAATTTTCATGACAATGGGGTGGAATGAAAGAAGAGGTGAGATCAGGGTGCAGGGGGCTTTTCCCATACTAGTCTTCATGAAAGTACTGGAATTTACAGGGTGTATCCAAATAAGTGAAATCAATTTCAGATTTACTTATCTCATATATTCCTTTTATAATGCAGAAAGAATTAGAGGAGATTGGATCTCTTTAGGAGCACTGTATTATGTGCTTAACTTGTAAATTGCATTTTATATTAAGTTGTTAAAAATACTTAACTACATTTCATCTTCAACTTCTTGCAGGTTTTGTGATTTTAGAAATGTGCTTCTGATTTCTAAACCTAAATCAAAATGCCTGATTTTTTTGAGAGTTATAATTTGATTTTGCCCACTCAGTTCAATTTCCCGTTCTAGCTGCCACAAGTTAAAATATGCAATTGTTTCATAAGGAAGGGTTCAGATCTCATACTGATTTCCTCTATCATGTTTTAAGATCCTATATTTGAGAAGAATGTTAATGTTATGAAGAAGTTGCTTCTCTTACTTTTCTTTAAGGATCAATGATTTAAAAAAGAAAAAATGACCTAGTATGCTAGAGAGTGAATGATGTCCTGAACTTTTAAAAGAACACAGTTAGCATCTGGCCTCTAAGGAAAAGATATACAGTCTTGGAAAAAGACTTTATTTGTATTCTGAAGAAAATTTTACAGGTATCATTATGTCTGTGGTAGCAGCATATGTTTTTGAGGAATATTTTGTCTATATATTAAAAACAGCAGGATTAATTGCTTGATTTTTGACTCAGAACCCAGTAAAATAAAAAGAGAAAAACTCATTTTCTTTTCAATACTCTGGAGAAAAAAGAAGTTTGATGCACGAGCTATAGAACTTTATGATTATATGCTGAGAAAGAAATGTTAAGAAAGAATCCTACAAATCTAATGATTTGGGATGGAACATCCCTAGTACTCAATATAATAATGAAATGAGTCTTATTCGATTTTGTATTTACAATGAAACTAAGAATCAGAGAACCTTATTACTAAAATGATCTTAATTGCATCTGTCCTTGTAAGAAACAAGTTTAAAAGCTGAAAATGACAAAAATATTACCTGTAATTAATATGGTGGCAATGCTTGCATTTAAATGATCTCAAATTTATTTCCTTCATTTAATAAAAGTAGATATTTTAACTGAGCATTAAATATAGGCAAAAAATGCACATGATGGCCTCTAAGTGTATGTAGTGCAACCCACAATGTGTAAGAGAAGGAAAAGAGAGAGAGGGAGAGAGAAAAGGGTTAAAGAACCTGCTATTTAAGCAGACTATGGGAGGGGGAGGGGAATTGGGGACATTGGTGGTGGGACATGGGCACTGGTGGAGGGCGGGTGCTGGAACACTATGTGACCGAAACATCTATACATGAACAACATTGTAATTGTATATCTCACGGTGGTATAATAAAATATTTTTACAAAAGTAGATATTTTAGTCTGATAAGCTTGAACACAGTACTTAAAGTTTAAATAATGAAAAAATCAAAGAAACTCTGAATTATTAAAGGTTTTTTTTTTTTTTTGCTTTCTTTTTGGGTCATACCCGGCAATGCTCAGGGGTTTCTCCTGGCTCTGCACTCAGGAATTACTCCTGGTGGTGCTCAGGGGACCATAAGGGATGCCGGGGATCAAACCCTGGCCGGCCTGGGCTGGCCTCGTGCAGGCAAATGCCCTACCTGTTGGACCATTGCTCTGGCCCCCTAAGGTATTTTTAACTACTTCGTTTGTATACATATTTAATGAATAAAGATGTTAACAGTTTCTTTAGCAATGTGATTGTTTTCAAAACTTAGGACAAAAATAATTATATTTACTTACTCAAATATTTTCATAGGGAGGGATTTGGGTCAAACCCAGCAATGTCTAGAAGCTCTTCTTTGGCCTGTGCTCTGGGTTTGGGGCAGTAAATACATATAACTTATGTTCTACAAGTTTATTAAAATATATCTTGTGTGGAAAGGAATTATTTCCAAAGTAAAGCTGTTTGTTTTGGGAACAAATTAAGCAATCAGAGGTTAATAATCTAAAAGATCAAGGATATCTGATGCTCAAATAGTTTCTTCCACTTTTCTACTTTTGTGTTAGTTTGTTTATTTTCATATTTTATTTTTTTTATGTTGTGGTGGTGAGGGTGGGGGTGATTTGAGTCACACCCAGTGTGTAATTCTTGAGATGAATCAGTCGTCAAACCTGACATCAGCTGGTTGTGGCTCAATCTCTCCTTCAAAATTAGTTTAAACTTTCAAATAAATTTCTGCTTTCTGGTATTAGCTATATCAGTATTTCCCTTTTTTTATAAATAAACTGTTGCAGTTTATTTATATAGTGCTGTGGTCAAATATGTGACTCTTTGACCAGTGATTTCTTTAAATTCTAATTTCTTGTGGTCCACAGTGATCAGTAGTATTATTCGTATCAAATAATTGGGTACATATGCATATAATAGATATGTAAAGATACTGATATTTTACTAATATTGTCATCAAAAATTTAGTAGCAAAATATAGCCAATAGGGATTGTGTGCATTGCATCATGGCTGAGCCAGGTTCTGTCCTGGCACCCAGTATGATCTCCTGAGTTCATCAGGCATGGATCCTTAGTGCAGAGCTAGAAGTAGTCCTGAGCACTACAAGACATAGCCCAAAGACCACACACACAAAAAAGTAATGTTATAGCTCTATCTTTATAAGAATTTTTTGTGCAGTTTAGTTATATAAATAACTTAATTATTCTTATAATTTACTCAAAGTATCACTGAATTCTAAACCATTTCCTTACAAACTTTAATTTTCAAACTCCAAAATTTACTAATCTATGGATTAAATAATAATAATTTTAGACTAAATTTATGATGAAATTGTCACTTGTCTCTTATCTTCCCATTGTTCATCGATTTCCTGAGTGGGCACCAGTAATGTCTCCATTCGTTGGGAATAAGGTCCAAAATGTTATTGTTTTTGGCATATCTAATACACCATGGGTAGCTTGCCAGGCTCAACCTTGGCTCTGGGTTAATCCCAGGGAGCCCAGTCTTTTTCTATGTCAGACCATCAACCAACTAGGGTCCACGATGCAGAGCCCTAAGTGTAGACAAGCCTGTCTTCTGTCTGACATCTGCTGATGCAGCCGGGCACTGCAGCCATACCTGCAACACCTTGAGAGGCAGGATCTTTGGTTGGTTATTTAAATGGGACACTATATATGAAAACATTTCCATATTAAAGGTACTACATAAATTTATGTTTTTATTTTATTATATTTTGACTATTTTTCAGCATTTAGGGTTCATTTTTGGTGGTTGCTAGGGATCAGACTTCTAGAGCTACACAATACAAACTATGTGTTCTACCACTGAATTTAGGGTTTTTTTGGGATGAAGGTTGCTTTCTTTGAACATGCAAGGTGGTGCTCAGGGGTTACTCCTAACTCTACTCTCAGAGATCAGATTTGGCAGGTTTAAGGGACCATAGGAGGTGCTGGAGAACAAATCTAGGCCAGCCAAGTACAAGTGTGACACCCAACTTGCTATACTAGCACTCCAGCTCTGCATGTAGATTTCTTATATAATAGTTATTGTTGAGTAGTTTTGTTTCATTTCATTTCAGAGTTAAAATATAACATGCACTGGTGGAGGGATGGGTGCTACAACACTGAAACCCAAATAATAAACAGTTTTGTAAATGTCTATCTCACAGTGTTATAATAAACTAAACAAACAAACAAATAGATAAACAAACAAACAAATACATATATAGATAGACAGACAGACAGATAGACAGACAGACAGATAGACAGATAGACAGATAGACAGATAGACAGACAGATAGATAGATAGATAGATAGATAGATAGATAGATAGATAGGTAGGTAGGTAGGTAGGTAGGTAGGTAGGTAGGTAGGTAGGTAGGTAGGTAGGTAGGTAGGTAGGTAGATAGATAGATAGATAGAAGGTAGATAGATAGATAGATAGATAGATAGATAGATAGATAGATAGATAGATAGATAGATAGATAGATAGATAGATAGATAGATAGATAGATAGATAGATAGATAGATAGATAGATGATAGATAGATAGATAGATAGATAGATACATACATACATACATACATACATACATACATACATACATACATAGATACATAGATACATAGATACATAGATATATAGATACATAGATAGATACATAGATACATAGGTAGATAGATACATAGGTAGATAGATACATAGTTAGATAAGTAAGTAAATGGTTGAATGGATAAATAAATAAATGCTACTGAGAAGAGGGAAGACTTGTTTCACTTTGCTGGTAGAAATATGAAATGGTACACTCTTCCATTCTAGCAAATATTTTACCTGTAAATAAGTAAATAAATAAATGAATAAATTAATAGCCTTCCAGCCTGATTAAAAGATAATCTAATAAATTTTTATTTGGAATATTTGTTATTATGAGTCTTAACATACATTTTCTTCCATGTACTTATAGATTCAGGTCTGCTGTTGAGATCTTTAATCCATTTTTATCTGACGTTTCTGCATGGCAATAATAGAGGTTGAAATTCTTTTTTTTTTCATTTAGCTGCACAGTTTATCCAGCAACACTTGTTGAAGTGGCTTACCTTTTCATATCATGGTATCAGTAATGCAGAGAAAGTATTTGAAAAGCTCAGTACACATCCATGATAAAAATAATAAATGCTCAACAAAATAGGAGTTGAAGAAACTTTCCTTAGTATAGTCAAATCCATTTACCACTAACCCACAGAAAGCATTAATTCTCAATGGGGAAAAATCTAAAAGTGTTCCCCTAAAGATAAGGGACAAGACAAAGTTACACATTCTTGCCACTTCAGTATAGTACTGGAACTATTTGCCATAGCAATTCACTTATATCACTTGTCTTTCTGTTGCTCATCAATTTGATGGAGTGGGTACCAGTGACATCTCCATATGTCATGTAGCAAGCAAGTGTAGTCCAAGGGTATCTGCTTGCTCCATGAACAGGAAGAGCCTAAACCCATTCCTTCAGGTCATGGGAATGAGGTCCATAATTGTTACTGGTTTTTGGCATATCAAATAAAACACAGGTAGCTTGCCAGGCTCTGCCCTGTAAGTTGTATCCCCTCAGTAGAAGGTGCTCATCTCGAGCATCTACTGATGAAACTCGAATAGGGAAAGTTGAGCTTTTTTCCTGGGTGGAGCTCTGAGGAGCTTTGGAGTCTAGATGTTGAGAATTACTGACCTCATGGTATGGGGTTTCCTCTGGCTTCTTGCTAGGCTCACTGGGATAATGGGCCTTGACTAAAACCTGCATTGAACTGTATAGTGTATAAATGTGATAGATCCTGGGAAGAACCTGATCCTAACATCCAGTACTATCTAAGACTGTCGAGCACCATGGAGTGGTCGTGTGCCGACAGAGCTGTGGGTCTGGAGTGTCTCTCTTCTAGGGTTGCTGGCATGGACATAGAGGAATGGGAGGAGGAGACCAAATCCCCATATCCCCAGCCAGCATGGCCCCTCCCCTGCATGTGTGAGCAAACCCTTGGAGCTATGTTGGACTTGGCCAGGGGGCCGGTTGGAGCCCTTTACCACCCTCCAGAGCTCCATGAGTTGCTTCCACTTTGGGCAGAGCAGCGCAGCTGTGGGTCTGGAGTAGTTGGGTCTGGAGTGTCTCTCCTCCGGTGTTGTCGACAGAGCTGTGGGTCCGGAGTATCTCTCTTCCGGGGAGACTAGAAAAGTTGCACACTCTTGCCACTTCAGTATAGTA
>JAJIBD010022226.1:15000-53306 GCA_021461705.1 Cryptotis parvus | reverse complement strand
AACTCTTCATTTTTCCTAACAGCCACATAGTATTCCATTGTATGGTTGTACTAAAGATTTCTTTATCCAGTCATCAATTTTCTGGCACTCTGGGTGTTTCCAGATTCTGGCTATTGTGAATAATACCGCTATGAATATAAAAGTAGGGATGGTGTTTCTGCTGCGTGTTTTTGGTTTCCCAAGTAGATTCCCAGGAGTGGTATGGCTGGGTCAAATGGGAGTTCAATTTCTAGTCTTTGGAGGAATGTCCATATTGTTTTCCAAAAAAGGCTGTACCAGTTGACTTTCCACCAAAAGTGAATGAGTGTCCCCTTTTCTCCCCCATTCATGCCAACACTTGTTGTTCTTGCTCTTTTGGATATGTGCCAGTCTCTGTGGTGTAAAGTGGTATCTCATTGTTGTTTTGATTTGCATCTCTATGATGATTAATGATAATGAGCATTTTTTTCATATATCTTTTGGCCATTCAAACTTCTTACTGGTGAAGTTTCTGTTCATTTCTTATCCCCATTTTATGATGGGGTTGTTTGTTTTCTTCTTGTAAAGTTCTACCAGTGCCTGATATATCCTGGATATTAGCCCCTTATCAGATGGGTATTAGGTGAACATTCTTTCCCATTATGTGGACTCTCTTTGTATCTTGGTCACTGTTTCTTTTGAGGTGCAGAAGCTTTTTAGCTTCATATAGTCCCATATGTTTATCTTTTCTTCTAGCTGTTTTGTCAGTGGTGTTTCTTCTTTGAAGATGTCTTTAGCTTCAATGTCGTGGAGGGTTTTTCCTATATTTTCCTCAATGTACTTTATGGATTCTGGTCTGATATTGAGATCTTTAATCCATTTTGATCTGAGTTTTGTGCATGGTGATAGACAGAGGTCTAAATTCATTTTTTTACATGTCGCTGCCCAGTTTTCCCAGCACCACTTGTTGAAGAGGCTTTCATTGCTTCATTTCATACTTTTTGCTCCTTTATCGAAGATTAATTGTTCATGTATTTGAGGCTGGTTGTCAGGATACTCAACTCTATTCCATAGGTCCATGGGTCTATTTTTATTCCAAAACCTGTTCTGTTTTAATTACCACTGCTTTGTAGTGGAGTTTGAAGTTGGGAAAGGTGCTGCCTCCCATCTTCTGTTTCCCAAGGATTGCTTTAGCTATCCGTGGGGGTTTATTATTCCATACAAATTTCAGAAGTGTTTGGCCAATTTCTTTGAAGAATGTCATGGGTATCTACTTATAGGGATGGCATTGAATTTGTATAAAGCTCTAGGGAGTATTACCATTTTGACAACGTTGATTCTCCTGATCCTTGAGCAGGCAATGTGTTTCCCCTTCCTTGTGTTCTCTTTTATTTCTTGAAGTAATGTTTTGTAGTTCTCTTTGTAGAGGTCCTTTACGTTCTTCATTAAACTGATTCCTAGGCATTTAATTTTCTGTGGCACAATTGTGAATGGGACTGTGTTCTTAATAGCCCTTTCCTCTTTTTATTATTTGTATATAGGAAAGCCACTGACTTTTGGGTATTGATTTTGTACCCTGTCACTCTACTATAAGTGTCTATTGTTTCTAGGAGTTTTTTGGTGAAAGTTTAGGGTTCTATAGGTATAATATCATGTCATCTGCGAATAATGATAGCTTGAATTCTTTTTTGCCTATCTGGATGACCTTAATGTCATTTTCTCTCTGACTGCTATGGCAAGTACTTCCAGTACTATATTTAATAAAAGAGGTGAAAGGGGACAAACTTGTCTTGTCCCTGATCTAATGGGGAAGGCTTTAATTTTTCCCCCATTTAGAATGATACTCAGTGTGGGCTTTTGTTAGATAGCTTTGACTATCTTGAGGAAGGTTCCTTCAATTCCCATTTTTGGAGGCTTTTAATCATGAATGGGTCCTGAATATTGTCAAATGCTTTCTCTTCATCTATTGATATGATCATATGGTTTTTATTTTTCTCTTATTGATATGATGTATTATGTTGATTGACTTGTGAATGTTGAACCATCCTTGCTTTCCCAGGATGAATCCTACTTGGTCATGATGTATAATCTTTTTGATGATTCTTTGGATTCTGTTTGCTACTATTTTGTTGAAGATCTTAGCATCTGTGTTTTTCAGGGAGATCAGTCTATAGTTTTCTTTCATTGGGTTATCTCTTCCTGCTTTGGGTATTAAGATGATGTGTGCCTCATAGAAACTGTTTGGGAGCGTTTCTGTTTCTCCTATTTCCTGGATGGAAGAGCTTGAAAAGGACTGGGAGTAGGTACTCCTTAAAAGTTTGGTAGAATTCTCTAATGAATCCATCTGGACCTGCAGACCATCTGATTTTCAATGCTTCGGCAAAAGAGACAGCATCCCTGACTCTGGAGCGGCGACTGAGGTTGGAGCTCCAGATTCCTTCTTTCACTTGAGTGAGGCATGATATTCCAATCATAGCTCTTTTGATTCCTCTTTGGGAGACCTGAATAGCATTCTCATGCTGTGTTCTGTAGGGCCCAGGTCTCTGGAGGTTTATGTTAATGCAGGGAGAACGGTGGAGTTGAAGAGATGTGTCCGTGAAGCGGAAGTTCTTTGTATTTTTAGTCATTTCTTCAATGCTTTTGAAGGCTATTCCATGCTGCTCTCTTCCTCTTGTGAAGCTCAGGTTTTAGGTTATTCATTATGTTGACTTCTCAACCTAGGTACACATAACTGCTGCATTCAGAGATGTTTGTTCCATTGAGGAGTGAATGGGGCCTCTGGAACTAGTTCATTTTTTCATGAACATAGTTTTTTTGAGTTTCAGCTGTAGAACTATCTTTCCACATTCTTGGTCAAAGTCAGCCAGCATTTGTGCCACTCGGCTAATGCTTGGTGTTATTAAAATCATGTCATCAGCAAAGTGGAGGTGGTGTAGTTGTCGACCATCTATCTTCACTCCCATTCCTTCCCATTCTAATTGTCATATGATCTTTTTGAGGGTGGCGCTGAAGAGTTTGGTGAAATGGTATCAGCCTGCCGAACCCCTCTTTTGACATCAATGATCACTTCCTTGTAGAATGGTGAGATCCTGATGGTGAATCCGTAATACAGCTCACGAAGGATCTTGATGTATTGGATTTGAATGCCCTGTTTGGCTAGGATTTCGATAACTTCTTCAGTCTCCACAGAATCAAAGGCTTTCTTTAAATCAATGAATGTGAGACAGAGAGGCATCTTGAACTACCTGCAAACCTCAATGAGCTTGGTTACCATGTGGATATGGTCAATTGTGCTGAATCCTTTTCGGTTGCCAGCTTGCTCACATGGTTGCCCTTCATCTAAGTTTCTGCCAATCCTGTTCAGGATGACTTGGGTGAATAGCTTGTAGATGACAGAAAACAGGCAGATGGGGCAATAGTTGCCAATGTTGTGGATGTCTCCTTCTTGAACAGTAGAACTGTCTTACTGGTTTTTCATTGGGAGGGCACCTTGCATTCAGACAGGTAGCGTGTGAGAGCCGAGCCAGTGTATTGATGAGTACTGAAGACAGATTCTTCAGATCTTCGGATCTGACTTTGTCTGGGCCTGGTGCTTTTCCCTTCTTTAATGACGAAATGGCATGTCAGATTTCAGAAGGGAGAACATTGGGAACAACATATCCATCCTGCGGAATTTGGTATGTGGGCATATGGATGTAGCTATCAAGAAGAAGTCTGACCATCTTGTAGGGAGGGCAGCCTTGTGGTCTTTTGACATCCCGTGGATCCAGTTGGTAATGGCTCTAGTCCAGCGGTAGTCTCCTAATCACATTACATGTCCAACCCATGTAAAAAAAAAGATCACACCTTCTACAAGATCATAGTCAGTGATTTTAATGCCAAGATAGGACCAAGAAGATCTGCCAAAGAACTCCACATTGGGATGCATGGCCTAGAATTGAATGAACAGGGTGAGAGACTATCTGAGTTCATCATGTCCACCAAGACCATTCATGGGAACTCACAGTTCCAGAAGGCTGAAGCAAAATGTTTGACATGGGGAATCCCTTGGTGGACAGTTCCATAATGAAATTGACCACATCATCTTCAATCGATGGTTTTGCCTGACAGATATGGCTGTTGTCCCAAAATTACAAACAGGATCAGACCACCGTCTCCTTCTTGCAAAATTCTACTTCATGCAATGGGAGAGAAAAGGCTGCAAAGTTTAAGAAGAGAACTTCCAGAATGACCATCAACTGGGAACTCTTTGGCACTATTGCGACAACATGAGAAGATGCCACCATTGATGGCATCAATGAATAATACAGCTGACTGGTTCAGAACCTCCATGATTGTGCAAAGAATGACAAAGAGAAAAAGCCACAAAAGGAGGCCTGTCTTCAAAAAGTCTCGAGCTCATTTGCCAACATGGCAAAGCGCTGAGCTTCATGTGACCAAATGCTAACATCCAAGCTTGCAAAGCAGTGCAGAGAAGCGATAAAGGAAGACCTCAAAGAGAGTAGAGCAGAAATACTGAAAGATGCCGCGAGAAGCTGGGAAAAGCATTTGTAACACCCGCCTGTCCTTTGCCAACTATAAGACCAAATGACTGCCCTCCAACGTCCTGATGGATCTATCACATCTTCCATAAAGGCAATGGAGATTATCCATGACTTTTTCTCAGATCTCTTTTTAAAGAACCTGCAGTAAATTGCTAAAACATGGATCATCTCAGAAACAGAGTAAATTAGATTTCAAGAAAATTTGCTCAAAGTCACTTACTCAAAGTAAAGCTCATGGATTCCTCCTATTTGTGGTTCACACTAAAAGCTTTCCCCTCTAAATTTTTTCTTTTTTAATATAGAATCTCTCAGGGACCTAAAGTCAGGAAACCTCCTGCATGCATCATAAATTTCCCAATGACATATTTAACCCAGTTTCCTCTGTGGGGCCCTTGTGGATTTGCAAACAACTTCTCCAACTTCCTAGAACACACACCTTTATTGAGTTACAAAATGACCGTTTTCAAGTCTTTTGGAACAGAAACAAAGCTCTCCTTTTACCACAGCCTCAGTGAAGGCCACTGATTCCTCCATCAACACCAGAACAGCCAGAAATGTTTCCCCCACTGTGCCCGTTGGCTATGTGAGAGAGGTTCTAATGTATCCATTGTCAGCATACATGGCTCTCTTGGATTGCCCTAGCTAAGTTACATACCGATTTGCACTTTCAGTCCTTGGATGTGAAAGTGTCCGTGTTTTTCCTTTCCTAAAATTTTCCAACCAGAAAACAGATTCTTCTATCCTGCTTTCAGAACCTTCTTCAAATTGGCCTTAGTGCTATAGTTTCAGTAATGGACGTTATAAAGATATAAAATTTAAATGGCTTTAATTAAAGTTATGAAAGGTGTTGTATAGAATAATGTTCAAACAGATGCTTCTAACTTTCATGAAATATACAGGACCATAATTGCTTTGCAATCTTTCCATCCAAATACAGGGAACACTTCAATTCTGTTGTTTCCCTCTTTCTAAGAAGTAAACGAGCCTTAACAGACAAGGCTATGTAAAGCCATTAAAGGTTGAATTTCTTTTCAAAGCTGGCAATGGAAAGGAAGTTCTAAGAGGAAGACCTGTACACATTTATGTTTAGTAATAAAGTTATGGGAATTGTGTCGCCCACTTAAAAACATGCCCTGAGAATTCTCATGAAGTTGGTGTTTTGATTTATGAAGACAGTCAAAAGAAATTCTAGGCAGAGACAACACTTTGTTCTATTTCATTCAGTTCTTAGATACTTATCAGGAATTGCCTAAAAAGCTCAGAAAGTTTATTTCCAAACCAGATGTAATTGGATGGATTCTGCATTTTCATCGTAAGGAGAATGTTTTAAAAATTATTTCACAATTCTATTTAGGTTACAGTTTCTAAAGTAAGACTAATTTAGGACAGTAGAAAACAGGGCACATCATGAGGCTAGTGGTGAAGAATGTTTCTTAGCTTTCTGAGAATCCTGAGGACTAAACCATGAGGTCAAAATGGATAATTCTGGAGTTAAGGAAAACAGCAGATAAACACTCAGAGATTTTAATTTTCTTTGAAATGTTTAATTGGACATGCAAATTAAATATATTCATGCCACAAAACATTTAGGTATTCCATAACTGTTTGCTAAATGCAAAATGAAAAATGCAGAATTCATTATTCTATAATTATATAGTCATAAGTTACTGTATGTTTACAAAGTAACTCCCAATCCCCCTCTTCATTTAAAACAGAAGAAACTGAATTGGATTAGCATTAGCTGTAATGACTTTCAGTTGAACAGCACACTACAGCTTTCTCATATATTATTTCATTGTGGGATTTTAAATGTGTGGTGGGGAGTGAGGTGGAATGATAAGGTTAACTGTAAGTAACATGTACATATTGGTGGAAGGTGCAGAACATATGGATGGATGGTGATTCATGGAGGTAATAATATGCACCAAAATAGTAAACCAACACATAATGGGATGGGGATATGGGGAGTGTCACACCAGAGCGACACAGTTACAGTGGAGGGTCGTGGAAATTTGCTGGTAGTGGTATATGACAACTTTGTACATCAGTATTGTACTAGGTAATCCCTATTAGAAAAATGATTGTAATACAAATAAGTGTCTGCACAAGACCATACAAAATCATGCTCGGGCACCAGGTATATAGGAAATCCTATATACCTGAAGTACACTACTATAATTCACCCAGTCACTCATTTTGCCTCTTCACAAGTATCTTCTCCATCATTATCTTGAAAGGACTATTTTTAAAAAAATATTATTTCATGAGGTTTTTAAAAAAAATTTGTCGTAAAAATAGTTTGCTACTAACAGTTGGAAATTTTAATGAATGCCGAACTAGAACTGAGCATTGAATGTAGGCAAAGGGATATACGTGATAATCCATAAATGTATATATGGCACACCACAATGTGTAAGAGATGAGAAAAATGGGGGTAGAGAGAGAAAAAAGAAAGGAGAAGGAAGAGAGAGGAGGAGGGCTAGGAGGAGAAGGAGGATGAGAAAAGAAGGAGGAGAAGAAGAAGAAGCAGAAGGAGGAGAGGGAGAAGGAGGAGGAGGAGGGAGGGGGGGAGGGGGAGGAAAAAGGAGGAGGAGAAGGAGAAGGAGGAGAGGGAGAGGAGGAGGAGAAGGAGAAGGAGAAAGAAAAGGAGAAGGAGGAGGAGGAGGCAGAGCGAAGGCCAAGGAGGAGGTGAAGGAGGAGGCGGAGGGCGAGAAGGAGAAGGAGAGGAGAAGGAGAAGGAGGAGAAGGAGAAGAAGAAGGAGAAGAAAAGGAGAAGAGTAAGGAGAAGAATAAGCAGAAGCAGAAGCAGAAGAAGAAGGAGAAGAAGAAGCAGAAGAAGAAGCAGAAGCAGAAGAAGAAGAGAAGAGGAGGAGGAGGAGGAGGCGGAGGCAGAGGAGGAGGTGAAGGAGAAGGAGAAGGAGAAGAGAGAAGGAGGAGGAGAAGGAGAAGGAGGAGAAGGAGGAGGAAGAGAAGAAGAAGAAGAAGAAGAAGAAGAAGAAGAAGAAGAAGAAGAAGAAGAAGAAGAAGAAGAAGGAGGAGGAGGAGGAGGGAGGAGGAGGAGGAGGAGGAGGAGGAGAAGGAGAAGGAGAAGGAGGAGAAAGAAGAAGAAGAAGAAGAAGAAGAAGGAGAAGAAGAAGGAGAAGGAGAAGGAGGAGAAGAAGGAGAAGAAGGAGAAGAAGAAGAAGGAAGAAGGAGAAGGAGGAGGAGAAGAAGGAGAAGAAGAAGGAGAAGAAGAAGAAGATGATGATGAGGATGAGGAGGAGGAGGAGGAGGAGGAGAGGGAAGAGGAAGAAGAAGAAGAAGAAGAAGAAGAAGAAGAAGAAGAAGAAGAAGAAGAAGAAGAAGAAGAAGAAGAAGAAGAAGAAGAAGAAGAAGAAGAAGAAGAAGAAGAAGAAGAAGAAGAAGAAGAAGAAGAAGAAGAAGAAGAAGAAGAAGAAGAAGAAGGAGAGTCTGCTACAGAGGCTGCTGGGGGAGTGGGAAGGGAACCTGGGACATTGTTGGTGCGAAATGTGCACTAGTGGAGGTATAGGTGCTGCAATATTGCATGACAGAAATCCATTCATGAGCTTTGTAAATGTCTATCTCATGGTGTTATAGTAAAACATAATAATAAAATAAAATATTAAAGAGCATACAACTTGAGATACATATAAATATTTAAATATATGAATGTATAAATATATTTTATTATTTATAATTTATATTTTATTATTTATATTTATAATTTATATTTATATTTCTTCTTACATAAATATAAATAAATATATAAATATATATATATTTTGTGGTAACTATGTTTATTGGTAACTTGTACCCTTAGAATGTTTGCTTTGATTTTTAGCTTTCTTCAGTTAAATTTAATGAAAATTGCCAACATTCAAATTCAGGATATAAAATGAGGTGGAAATTCTTAAAGGTCTCAGCCATCTTTTATTCAAGAAACTCATAATTTTCTTGAACTCCAATTTATTCAATTCACAGAAGCAAACTATTTCTTTGCTTTCTAATAACACTCAATGCTTAACAAGAACAAAATAGATCATGGTTTGGATGTTAAGAAATAGAAGCTTTAATCACTGAGAGGTTTGCTACTTTCATGTACTTCCACATTTTTATTTATTCAGTTATACAATGTGCTGCATGTATTATAATTGGGAGCACTGAAACTTTCTGCAATTAAAAAATAAAGTGCAAGGTACATTTTTAAATACAGGTAAAATCATATTTCATCTATTACATGACAATTTTCAACATGTGAGTAACCTCTTTTAAACAAACTTTAAAAAAAATTGAGCCAGAGTCCTAGTATGGTGGGAAAGTGCTTGCCTTGTCATTACTAACCTGGGTTTGATCACTGGCACGGCCTGGCACATAGGCATCCAAGAACCGCCAAGAGCCATCCTTGAGCACAGAGCAATAGTATGCCCAGAGCACCACTTGGTGTGGTCCAGTCCACCAAACCGCTAAAACAGGAAACCTTTTAATAATGTTTGGATAATACTACAAAAAAAATTGTTTAATCATACCAGACCACTGTAACACATCTGTTTGTTCCAACAGAATATTTCAAATCTTCCCTGCTCAAGTATACATATAATTCAATTATATTTTAATTTTTGTGTTTTCTTTTTGACCACACCCAGTGATACTCAGGACTTACCACTTGTTCTGAACTCAGGGATCACTCCTTTAAAAATCAGGGAACAATAAGGAGTGCAGGGGATAGAATCAGTTTATTCACATGCAAGACAGGCCTCTTACCTGATGTACTATGGCCCCAATCCACAAAATGTTTACTTTAATATTTAAAAATATTTTTTATTAAAAAATACACAAAATGTTTATTTTTTATTAAACATTTTGTTATAGCACCATGAGATATACAATTAAAATGTTGTTTGTCGGGAGGCGCCACGGGGTCCCCGACAGTGTCGGAAGTCAGTTGCCCTTCTACCTCTGAAGCTGACAGGTAATGGATGAAGACTCAGGAATCCGATGCAGTTTTAAAAGGGCTTTACTATCACAGGTTCCAATATACAATCCAAGAGCAGGAGAAAACCTCTGGACTCTGGGTTCCCAGCTAGGCCCCAGCCAGGTGTAGGCCAAGATGGCTGCCACCATGTGTTGAGGCCCAACAGAGAATGGAGAGGACGGAGAAGCAAAACGCCAAGGGAAGCTGAAATGGCAAAAAGGGGAAAAAAAGAGAGCCTCTTTCTTCTTGCAGCTTATTTTATAGTTAGAAATCTGCCCAAACTCCTCATTCTGGGCTGGGCTATCTAGAGATGAAAACAGGAAAATAACTCTATAGAAATGTAGCAACTTCAGGAGACCATCGGGCTGTTTACAAGGACCCAGAGCTAATTCAAAACCTCCTAGCAGAGCTGGGAGAAGCTATAAGCTAAATGTAACTTCCCCTGGCAGGAAGGATCATATGCCCTCAGGTAATTTCTCCCAGCACCTCACCTAATGTCTTGAGCCAAGATCTGCCTGGAATTGCCTTTATAGGGTAGAGAAGGGGGTTTCTGAGATGGCATGTCTCTGTACCAAAGACTAATACTAATGCCAGTTAAATATTTCTCCAAGCCTTCACAAGAGTCTCGTCTACTTCATGGTAGTTTTGTATTTTAGTTGCCTTTGAGTTATCAGGGAGCCATGCTTGCTTGCTTGGAGGCAAACAGCATTTCTCTCTGGTCTAATTACTTAGAGATCCAACGTGGCCAGGCAAATAAGCTGGTAAGATCTAGCTAGTCCCATGATGTTTGTGGTAGGTTGAGAGAATATTTATACCAGCCAGGACAGAATACATGGTCAGATAAGACTGCCACATTCAGACTACCCCCCTATCTATGAAGTGACCTGCAGGAGGCAATCCAGAGCAGATGCAGAGGCCTAGGCTTTTAGGTGTCCTGCAACAGTTGTTCATGTTTAGAGGTTTCGGTCACATAGCGTTCCAGCACCCCTCCCTCCACCAGTGCCCATTTCCCACCACCAATGTCCCCAATTCCCTCCCCCCTCCCATAGCCTGCCTAAATTGCAGGTTCTTTATCTCTTTTCTCTCTCCCTCTCTCTCTTTTCCTTCTCTTACACATTGTAAGTTGCACTACATACACTTATGAGCCATCATGTGCATTTTTTGCATTTTAATGCTCAGTTCTAGGTTGGTATTAGCCCTTTCGACATTTATACACACATGAAAATGTTTATTTTAATAGTTAAAATATTACATTAAGTTTTGGGGGATTTAGCCAATTCTCTGTTGCCAAATATTTTGCTTACCTCTCTCCTTTTCTTGGAATTACAAAAATAGAGGAAGAAGTTTTTCCTTTTTAGGATAGTACCAAAACATGAAGATGAAGAAGAAATTGTTATTTATATCTTCTGAAAATCGTTTTCTATTTTTGAAAACTTTCCTTAGCATGAATGCCTTGGAATTAAGTTGGTAGCAGCAATCTTAGTTTACTTGTTCTTAACATGCCATGCCATTACATATTTAGTGTTGAGCATATTGGTTCACAAGAATACAATATGTTTGAATATATAAAATTAGATCTATCATTTCTGAACATAAACTGATAGTTTATCTCAGTTATTATGAGATAAAATCACTCATAAGAAGACCCTGATTAAGCAGAGTTTTATGAGTGAGTACCATGATTAATTAGAATGGCATGCATCTCCTTTGAAACCAAGTGGCATATTTTTTTTTATTCTTTCTTTTTTAGGTAACACTCAGAACTTACTCCTGGCTTTGCCCTCAGGAATTCAGGAATTACTCCTGGCAGTGCTCAGGGGACCATATGGGATGCTGGGGATCCAACCCCGGTCAGTCAGATGCAAGGCAAATATCCTACCTGCTGGACTATTAGTTGTGCACTGGAGTGAGACAAACCAGAGTTAAAATCTAGATGCATGCTACTTGGTTATTTTTCCCTTCCACATTGGGAAAGACTATATAACAATATTCATCTCCTATGATTGTGGTTGAATGAAATGAAATAGGGGGAAATGACTGAGGTCAGTGTTTAATACACAGAGGGACATGCTAAACCAAACACCTTTGCTGTCTTTCTAGAGGTAATGTAAAGTTATTCAGAGTTTATTTTATGTTATATTAATCAAATTTGGGATTATCAAGTGCTAGATGTCCTGTCTTTTTGTTTGGGATCCATATCTAACAGTGCTCACGGATTATTCCGGTTTGTTGCTCAGGGGTTACTCCTTGTGGATTTAGAGGGAACATATGCTGTATCAGGGACTGAACCCAGGGCAGTATAAGCATTTACCTTCTGTATTATCTCTTGTGCCCGTTCTATTTTATATGCTTACTGAGATTGCCTGAAATGGGAAGAATCGTATTTTCTGTGACTGTCCAAAGGTCTGTTACCAATTCCTCATTTACTTTTTTTTTTTTTTTTTTTTTTGCTTTTTGGGTCACACCCGGTGATACTCAGGGGTTACTCCTGGCTCTGCACTCAGGAATTACTCCTAGCGGTGCTCAGGGGACCATATGGGATGCCGAGGATTGAACCCGGGTCAGCCGTGTGCAAGGCAAATGCCCTACCCGCTCTGCTATTGCTCTGGCCCCCTCATTTACTTTTATATCAAACGTGAGACCAGATAAGAACTTCTATAAGCATGCATCTGATCACATAATTTTATTATGTTTGACCCAATTTAGACTTTTGTCTATGTATATCATAGACTATTTTGTCTATGTATATTATGACTTTTATTTTTTTGCTTTTTTGGGGTTACATCCAGCAATGCTCAGGGATTATGCCTGACTCTGCAATCAGGTACTACTCCTGGCAGTGCTCAGGGGACCATGTGGGATGCTGCGGATCAAATCTGGGTCAGCCATTTGCAAAGCAAATTCTCTACCCACTACACTGGCACTCGGGCTCTGGACTAGGACTTTCTAAAACTTACTGCACATTTGCTGGAAAATTCCCAAACTAAATTCATTAAATGTGATATCTAAATATAGATAGATCTATGTGTGGCAAAGAGCCAGAACTATTTCCCAATTAGAAGTGAGGGCTAAATTTTAAAGTACATGAACGTGAAAAGACATTAACATACCTCTAAGAATACATTCAGGGGTCTGAGTAGGGTAAGTAGGAAGTTTGTCTTGAATACAGCCAACCCGAGTTTTTTCCCCAGCATCCCATATGTTCATCAAACACAGCCAGGAGTAATTTCTGTGTGGGGAATTTTTCAGCATTTCTGGGTGTGCCCACCACTCCCCCAAAAAGGACATAATTCATTAAGATTTTTTGTTATATACCAGTGAAATGAGCACTTTCATTTCTTTGGCATCTAATAGAGAGAGGCAGATCTGGGAAGTAAGAGAAAGTTAGTACAGATAGCACAGATATTGTCAGATTTTACAGACAATATAAAAATAGAAAATAAATAAAAATCTTTATACATAATCATATCTGATATTTCCTGGCCTCAAAGCGAAGCACCCATCTCTCCCAGATGGAGTACTGAAAGCCCTTCACCTATTTCCTGAAGGGGTGAAGTTCAAGTTTCCCAATGTGGGGAATCGAGGAAACTCCTTAATGAAAATCATTGAAACCATTATGGTTTCATTTAATCAACAATGTGTAATGTGCTATATGCACATACTCAAGCTGTCCAGCCAAATTTTGTTGAGAGTCAAAAAGAAAACTATCAGAAATTCTAAAGGTCCCCATGGTGTATTATCACTAGACTGCCATTTTCCTTTTCTATTCTTTTTCTTTTCTTTTCTTTTCTTTTTTTTTTTTTTTTTTTGGCTTTTTGGGTCACACCCGGCGATGCTCAGGGATTTCTCCTAGCTCTGCACTCAGGAATCACTCCTGGCGGTGCTTGGGGGACCATATGGGATGCCCGGCAAACGCCCTACCCGCTGGGCTATCGCTCGGACCCCAGTTTTGCTTTTCTGTGTCTCCCTATTTCTAAATTCTTGCCATATCATAGCATTAAATCTTTTTTCCCCAAGTGGAAAATCCCATAGGCTTCAAGTTCTATGTCCTCAAATACTAGAAAGAGGAAATAACCAAACAAAAAGCAGCAGTGCGATAGTCACTCACAGCAAGAGTCAGCACCAGGAAACCAGAGAATTGACAGCAAGCTTTGTTTAGCTGCCCAGACTTTTCTTTTGCGTGACAGTAAAGCCAGCTGTTAGATGCTTTGTTGACGTTTTCTTCAGATCACATACCTTTTAGCTACACCTCATTTTCATTCAGGTAACTATGAGCATCCCTCAAATGTTTTAGTTCACAAAGTGAGGACAATTAGAAGATTAAAACAGAAGCAAAATTTAGATGCATAGCATAGAAAATGTCTGTAACAAATTTTAATACTATGAATGCAAATATATTTAAACTTTGAATTATTTTGAGTTTCTAGTCTCACAAATGGAAAAGAATAAGAACAGGATGTTTATTCCTCCTTCAGTCTACACAGAAAACTTTAAATTCTCTAATAATATTTTCTGAGTTTATTTCTCTTTATAGATGAGTCTAAAGATTATACAGATTTTTATCTATTAGCCTCTTTTGTTTGATATCTTTTGAGTATTAATGTCACTAAAATAGGAAGAGCATAGGCGAGGAAACTAGAACAATTAAAACTGTGTAAACAATTTAGAGGGCAGTTCTAGAAAAATAGAGTAGTTCTCCATTATCAAGAGTGCGTCTGTGAAAGCAATACAAGTAGTGAAATTAAAACATATCCCTTATCATGAAGAATGTTCCTTAGAGTATAGCATAGCCCTGATCTTCTAAGCTTAATCACTTTTACCATCTCTGGCACCATGAAGATAAGAGTGTCCCGGCACCGTTGCTGAATTCAACATGTGGTGAACACTTTACCGCACATCAACCAACCTGCTCAAGCTGACGCAAGGACTTTTTGGAGGTCACTGTTTGCTACTTATAGTTTGTGAGAAATCTTAAAAATAAATAGCAATCCTGATTCTGCATCCTTTTCAAGTTTTTTCTTCCTTTCACTAACTGAAACTCACTACCCAAGGGCACTTACTGAGTGTGCATTATTGCAGAGTACTTAAATGTTCTAAAGTGCCTTTTAGTTTTCAAAAAATACTAATTTATTGTGTCATGTTAATGAACTGTCCCAAAACAGCTTTCAAAATGAGGGAAATATGCTTTAGAGACTAGTTGATGCACTGAACAGAATCTATTTAAAATTCTCTCAATAGAAGACTTTGAAAACATTAATCAGCCACATGATGATCTGGGTTTTTATATTTTAAACCCTAGAGCATCTGGGAAGAGACACTGTTCAATCATTTCTCAAGAGTTATTCTGCTCTTATGGGAAAATGTGAGACTAGGAAAGGAAAACAGATTAGAAGTTACATCCAACACCAATTGATTAGTGATGGCTTCTTGAAGTGCTGGCTAGAAAAGGATTCTGGGATGACACTGAAATGAAGAGCAAAGGAATATTGAAATTGATTATCAATGTCTGTCATGCACACATAAAAGAGACATGTGGTTTATATGCTACAGATTCAATCTTTGCTGGAGATAAAATACACAATAATATAAGTCAGTCCTGGTGCTTTCATTTAGAGTTCTAGATTCTGTGCAACTAACTTAAGTATCCTATTGGTTCTTAGTTTTTAAAAAAGAAATTAGTGAAAATAATATGCAGCCCTGTTCTAGTCTGAAAAGTAGGTGATTGAAAATATATAAATAGTCCAAACTAAATTTTAATGCTCTGATTATTTCAATTATAAATTAAATCTAGTTACTGTTCTTTTTATGAGGTATGCAAAACTTTTTAACAAAACTTGATTAAATGCAATTCCTTTTACTATAATTTTACTAATATATTCAGAATCAAGTATGTTACTTGCAATTTATAATGATTACATTACAGAATATAAAATGGCATTGAATGTTTTCAGATATCCAAACTGTTTCACATCATAGGTAATAGTCTATAATTATTCTCATTTAACAGTTATAATTTTATTTTAGTTTGTTTTTGGGTTACACTGTTAATGCTCAGGAGTTACTTCTGACTCTGCACTCAGGAATTACTCCTGGCGATGCTTGAGAACCGTATGGGATATGAAGGATCAAACCCGAGTTGGCCATGCAAGACAAACACCCTGCCTGCTGTGGTATCACTCTGGTCTCAAAAGCTACAATTTAATTATAACAAGATAAAGGCAGAACGCAGTGCAGAATAAAAATTAATTATATTAGTATTTTTTTTTCCTTTTTTTCTTTTGGGCTCACAACCAGCAGCGTTAGGATTATTCTTGACTATTCTTGGCTCAGGTGTAGCTCCAAGAGGTGGATTGGAACCACAAAGAACCAGGGATTAAACATCGACCTCTGTGTGTAAACATGCAACCTGTTAAGCTACCTCGTTGGTCCTGGATTTCTATATTTTGAAATAATATAGTTCTTTGTCTGATGTGCTTTAATGAATATTGTGCAGCTTTTCCTATTATAGGATCTTTTAGAGGAGTGGGGGGGCAGGTAACAGAGAGCTAAATCCAGATTTAAATTACATGATTTCCATGTGGACATCTCTGATTTGATCCTCAGCATATTGTTGTCCCTTGAGCTTTGAATGTCTCTGGATGTACTTCTAGAGGACCCAGACTCTACATACCTCAAAAGTAGTCATCCTTCAACCCTTGAATTAAACTTCATCTCTCTTTGTCATAGAATTAGCTGAAATAAGACTCAAGCCCTATCAGTGCCACATACTCACAGAAAACTAAACAGAATAAAGGAAATAAATTAAATGTATTTGCACTCCTATATTTATAAGAACATTATCTCAACAGCTAAAACATGGACTTAACTTAAACATCCATTGACGTATAAAATATATAAATATGACTAAATATTACTGTTGTAAATATTACACACAGTGGAATAGTTCTGTCATACAAAACTTGAAGTTGTGCCTTTGTGACAAACTTAATGGAACATAAGGTGCACATGTTCAGTAAAATAATTAAGAACATAAATGACAATTACCAAAATTCCTTCTTTATGGGGGACAACAAATAAATAATACAAGCAAAATTATACGTAAAAGCAAACTAACTCCTAGACTATAGTACTTACTAGAGGGGAACAGGTAACTATGTGAAAGTAGTAGGTGAATGGTCCTTATGATTGAGGGGACTGAACTGAAACATTGATAATGTATGTGGTGAGTTTTAAACACATACATATGTATACACACATATATACATATAAATACACATATTTCTAAAGTTCTATAGTTTCGAAAAACAATAATAAACCAAATCAATATGTAAAAACAACAGTCATATTAAAATGTATAATAGAGTATTTGAGCAAATATGCATTCTCATCAGATTGCACCAGAACAGAAGTGATTAGGAGGTGTCCATAGAAAGTTACTAGAGGAATGGTATTTGTAAAGAAGGTGGAAATCAGAGCAAGGGAATGTTGGGCGCCATTTCGTGCTGGACTCCGCTCATGCACAGGGTCCTGTATCCCGCACATGCGCAGGGTCCTGTGTTCCGCGCATGCGCAGAGTCCCTGGTGTGGTGTGATTGGGCTTTGTCCAGTCAGGGCATGTTTCATCAGCTCGATGCGACCTGTGCCGGCCAATGGGAAGTGGACACGCCGACTTGCACCATTTGCGCCAGCCAATGGGAAACGGACATGCCGAATAGCACTGTATAAAAGCAGCTTGCACAAAGGGTCGGGGTCCTTTTCGCCAGCATAAATTTCAAACTAAAAGAGCTCCAGTAAAGCGTGTTCTGAGGAAGAATCCTGTTGTGGTCGTTCCCACAAAGGAAATTATTTGGTTGTCTATGACTTAACTGGTTACCTTATTTGAGGAAGTTCTGTTGAATCATCCTTAAGTTGAATTTTTTTCAGATTCAAATTCATTGACTCATTGGGTTTGTTTTTGTTGTGCTTATGTAGAACTACCCCAGTCTAATGTTGTTCTAGGAGTTGTAGTTTCTATTTCTTTCCATAACGCATGACTACAGTCTGAACTGGTGGCTCCAAGGTCCACCTGAGGCCCGCCACTTTCCCTGTGCACCCTATTGTCGTTCTATTACTGTCCTTTAACACTCCTAACACTGCTTTAAATTTTTGAACCAGAAGTTTGTATTAGGCAAGAGAAGTCTCTGCTTCGTTTATTGCCACTGCATTTTGAGGACATCTTGCTAAAAATCTCTGAAGTATTTTATAGTTGATTTGTTTATTCATTGTGGTAGCAGCAGCTGGTAGATTTGAGACGAGAGAACAGTAATTAACAGTGGCAGAGGAAAGAAAATTTAAACTGAAAATGACCACATACTTTTATTTGCAGCAGACAAGTGAGCTTTTCAGAGAAAAGATTGTAGCTTAAGGAGTTAGTATAAGAAACCCAGGGGATATCAAGTCATAATGTAATTAGATATTGGCACTGTCTATACAAAATCAAAACATTGAGTTGAAAAGTGAAAAATCATTGACTGTCAGTCAGCCAGCTGTTTCATCTACATAATTGGAAAAATTAAAATATAGACCAATATGTTTTTCACATTGGTCAATTGTTACATATTTTAAACTTTACATTGATTACATATTCTGTTACCTGGTGTACAGAAATAGAAAACTTTACAGCAAATGTGTGGGGCCAAGTTTTCTTGGGGACGTCATTACTGACTTTTGGCTCTTAATGGTCAATTATTGGTGTCATATAAAGCAGGCTGTCTTAAGTTCAATTTTTAAGGTGAAACAACTATGTTTTCTTTGAAAATTATATCCCTTCACTTAGTTTATAAATTTAAAACACTTTTGCTTCCACATGTCATGAAATTAAAACATAGAGCAAACAATCTGGAAGACATGAGCTGAATTCAAAGATAATGAATTTGGAATAAAATAATTCTATTGTAAAGGGTTCCTAAAAACAAATTTCAAAAGCAGAGAACGGAAGCATTCAGGGTGGTATGGCTGTAGATAGAAATTGCAAAAGAACCTCACATTTCCCATCTAAATTGGATTCTCCCTTTTCATAGTCAGGATTCTTAGGTGAGCACAGTGTGATTGCTGAGCTATAAACTACTTTTCCTTCAATGTCTTGTACATGGTTCTGATTTGTTACTAAAGTTTGGCCAGCCGATACGTAAGGGGGAAGAATGTGAACTACTTCTTAGGTCATGATCAAAAGGCATGCCCTCCTCTCCTCCTTTCTATGCTCTTTTCTAGAATGTAGATATGATGTTGAGTCTAAGTCTTTAGTGGGCAAAAGTTGCGCACTAAAACAGGTGGGGCAGCAAATTGAAAATATCTTGTACCACTTGTGTGGTAGTCCTACACAGCTGGAGGACTACTTTTAACATTTAAATTGTTATAAAGAAACAAAATCCTCACAAAATCCTCTTATTTTGAGTCTACTCTTAATACCTGAAACTATCCTACTTGTCACAGTATTTGGCACTGGCATGTGTTGCCTTGACATAGCACTGCATGTAATACATACTATTCATTGGTTAATTTGTCAGAAGGCAGGTAATCATGACACAAATATCCTAGCTCAATAATTGGAATATTGTTACAAAGTACTATTGCTTATGATAGCAAAAGAAATTAGAGCACCTGAAATTAGAGCATCTGAGATCATGTGATGACTATTACTTTAACTAGGAAACAGTTGGAACAAAAAACCTGAGTTCCGGCATATATATGAGTGTAAGTTAGACTTTTAACAAATTCACCATAGGAAGATGACAAAGAACTCAAGCTATGGCTAATCAACTGCTGGGAAGGAATTCAAATGTATGCAGAGAGTGTGAAGTGTACTCTCTTTTCAATAACAATTCTAGTTGGCTAAGTGACTGGTAGGTAAGACCCTTGAAAGTTCATCCAAAACACCAAAACTTTGGATATTAAACTAATAAATTTACATGAGGTTATTGTGAACCTACAAGACCCATACCCCACTGTTGCAGGACTCCTAAGGGCCACTGCATCTGCTCTGGATTGCCTCCCGCAAATCACTCCGTAGATAAGGGGTAGTCTAAATGTGGCAGTTTATCCGACCATGTATGCTGTACTAGCTGGTATAAATATTCTCCCATGCTATCACAATCATCGTGGGACTAGCTAGATCTTACCAGCATATTAGCCTGGCCACGTAAGGACACCTAAGTAATTAGACCAGAGAGAAATGCTGTTTGCTTCCCAAGCAAACAAGCATGGCTCCCCTGATATACTCAAAGGCAACTAAAATATAAAAACTACAATGAAGTAGAGGAGACTTGTGAAGGCTTGGAGAAATATTTAACTGGCATTGGTGTTGGTCAAGGGACATGCCATCTCAGAAACCCCCTTCTCTACACTTCAAAAGCATTCCTAAGCAGATCTCGGCTCAAAACATTAGCACAGTAAAGGCCCTAGGTGAGGTGCAGGGAGGGATTACCTAAGGGCATTGGACCCTCCCTGCTTTCCATAACAGTGGGGGGAAGGTCTGAGTTACAGGGATATAAACAGCCAGTTCCCGCTCTCGGGCTCTTCTTCTTCCTTGTGGGATCTCTCTCTCCTTGTGAGCGTGCATTTCCCTTTGGAAGCTTTTACACGTGGTGGTCGCCATCTTGGCCTACACGTGGCTGGGGTTCTAGCCTGGAATCCTAAGCATCGGGTTTTTCCTTTTGCTGATTTGTATGCCTGAACCTGTGATAAGTAAAGCCTTTTTAAAACTGCATCGGATTCCTGAGTTTTCATCCGTTCCTCACCGGCCCGGAGGTAGAAGGGAACTCGCTTCCCGGCACTGTCGGGACCCCGGCGGAGTGCCCCGACACCCCACAAATGTTTTCAAACATTTTCACTGCAAGGTTTTTATGTCAGAGTTAGAAGTTTCTTGGGTATTGGAGTATTTTTAAGGGATCCTCTATTTCTCACTTAGTGTATTATTGGTATAGTTTAAAGATAACTTCTTAAGGTCATCTTTATTAAGTAAAGAATGAAAGTTCAGCAAAAAGGCAAATGGATATAATACATTAAGACTTTAAGTGAAAATTTAATTAGCAGAGTTTTGACAGTGGTTGTATGCATGAGAAATGTTGGAAAATGGAATTTGAAGCCTGGATGCCAAAAGGTATAGATAAAACTTCGTAATATCTATACTATCAAAAGTATACTTGCAGGAATAGGGTTTTTAAGTTATGTACCTACAAGGATGAGCAAAAACCACATTATCCTTTTTAAGATTTGGAATTTATTTATAATGGATTGAAGAACTAATCAGGAGAATATGGAGAACAATGTGTAAGACTGTTTCTCCAAAACAAAATGGGTTGTGAAAGAAAACAATTGAATTAGATGTTTATGAGAGCACTGCTCTGTATTTCCAATTCCTCCCCTTTCTGAATATAATATTTTGATTATTTTTGTTTTAATTCATTGTATGCAAGTTATTTGTGTGCATGTATGTATGGGGGTGATTTTAATAACATCTCATGTTTTACATGTCCCCACTCTCTCCTCCATTTATATAAACACGTGTTTGTCAAAATGCTATATAGACCATAGAGTTGTGCGGGGAGATACATCTTTATCATCATCTCATTGCTTATAAAGAATCAAGTTAATTGAAATATGGAATGTGTTTTTGGCGAGAAGATAAATACTGTCTTATGTGTACAAAGACATACACGTAAAGAGTAAAATTCCCACAAAAACTATCAAGTCCTCAGAGATGACATATTCCTTTTCCAATACATAAGAGTGTTTCCATGTAACCATTTTAAATAAGAATCAGACTATTTTCTCAAATATTATTAGTAAGAGTTCCTGTCTATTTCACTTAATTTAACACTATTAAAAGACGTGTATCATTTAGTGTAATTGTTAATACTGGTTTTAATTGTTTTATTTATATATATATATTTTAAAATAATACCCATTTAATTTCTCATTTGTTATGATGAATATACTTGGTGATTATTTCTTAGTTTTTAGATAACCATTTTACATTTTTAGTTTACTTTTATTGTTAAAAATGTACTCTTTTATAATTTTTTTATGTTTCTTAAAAAGTTACGACCCGGTTTTGATCCCCGGCATCCCATATGGTCCCCCGAGCACCGCCAGGAGTAATTCCTGAGTGCAGAACCAGGAGTAACCCCCGAGTGTCGCGGTGTGACCCAAAAAAAAAAAAAAAAAAAACCAAAAACCCGAAAAACACCAAGGGACGCCCATTTTCCGGACCAGCCTGTCCACCACACTGTCGTAGGGACCAGAACTGGGAGCCAGAGCCACTGTTAAACTTAGAGTCGTTCTATGAGGCGGCAGGTGAGAACGTAGGACGTGCAGGACGGCGGTATCTTGCCCCCTGCACACCACGGCGCTGCCCCGCGCCCTCGAGCCCCTCCTTTCTACCGATTTATCTCTGAACCTCCCAGACTTGGACCAGGCAGATTTTGGAAAATTGGGTTCTCTCCCATTTTGTGGATGGGTGCGTTCTAGTGTGACCTTCCATCCCCCACACACCTTTTATTCACAAATAGTAACCTGGCCTTGCTGGCTAACCCTGCTTCAGTTTCCAGCATCCCTTATTGTCTCTTGAGCACTGCCAAGAACAATCCCTGAGCACAGAGCTGGGGGAGTGATCCCTGAGAACTGCCAGCATGGTCACGCCCCACCACTTCCTCTTGAAAAAAAAAAGATTAAAGGAGTCTGGCCTGCTCTACATCATGTTTAAGAACATAGTTTTATTTATCCGACTTCCCTCTTGTCAGAACTCCACCCAGCATTACAGCCTATTACAGCCTGGTTTGCACGCCGCTTGAGGCCGCCTGGTTCATCAATAAATGCTGGATTTAGAGGTGACTACAAAGAGTATGCCACCCACACGGCAGAGTCTGGCAAGCTACCCATGTCGTATTTGGTATGCCAAATACCAGTAACAATTATAGACCTCATTCCCATGACCTGATGAAATGGTTTGAGGGCTCTTTAAGTTCCTGGAGCAAGCAGATGCCCTGGGGCTCTACTAGAATGAGACAGGACATATGGAGATGTTACTGGTCCCGCTCCAGCAAATCGATGATGAATGGGAAGACAGTGACAGATAGTGAAAAAGTTACATTATTGCCTAAAAGACTAGGCTTTAGAAGACTCACAGACATGGGGCAGAGCTGCTACTGGCTCTCCCTGTGCCCAGCCACTCAAGAGAGGCGCCCAGGAGGGATGGCGGGTTCTAGCCCTAGGACGCCACCCCAGCAGAGCCTCACAACAAGCCAGACGACCCCTCAATCCATGAGGGGCCTCCATCAGGATTTCCCCCCTCGTCAGAACTCCACCCAGAAGACCAGCCTACCACAGCCGGCTTTGCGGGGCCTCAAGTGGCCGTGTGGTTCATCAATAAATGCTGGATTTAGAGGTGACTACAAGAGTATGCTACCCACAACGGCAGAGCCTGGCAAGCTACCCGTGTCATATTTGATATGCCAAATACCAGTAACAATTATAGACCTCATTCCCATGACCTGATGGAATGGTTTGAGGCTCTTTATGTTCCTGGAGCAAGCAGGTGCTCTTGGGCTCTACTTGCAGGAGACAGGACACATGGAGATGTTACTGGTGCCCACTCGAGCAAATCGATGATGAATGGGAAGACCGTGATACAGTGATTGCCAAGAAGACTTTCATTTTTGCTTTTCAGTTCACACCAGGTGATTCTCAGGGGGTACCCTTGGCTCTGCACTCCAGAATTATTGCTGGCGGTGCTCATAGGACCATATGGGAACCCAGGGATCAAACCTGGTTAGCCGTGTGCCAGGCAAACACCCTCCCTGCTATTCTATTTCTCTGGCCTTGAAGATTTAAACATAATATGTACCTATTGCTAGTTCCTATATTATCAATTGTTTTAGGTTTTTTTAAAAATCACTGTGGGAAACAGTTACAAAGCTTTCATGATCAGTCATAGTGTTTTATCACCCATCCCTGTCCCCCACCAGTGTAAATTTCCACCACCAGTGTCTTCAGTATGCCTCTAGCATAACACCCCCACCAGCCTGCCTCTGTGGTAGTACTTTCTCTCTCTCTCTCTCTCTCTCTCTCTCTCTCTCTCTCTCTCTCTCTCTCTCTCTCTCTCTCTCTCTCTCTCTCTCCACCCATTTGGGTATTATAGTTTATAATACAGATACTGAGAACCCATCGTATTTGGGTTAAACACTTTCAGCACACATCTCTCATCCAGAGTGAGCCCTTCCAACCATCACTGTCACGGTGGTGCCTTCTCTATCCTTACTATCCTCTACCCCAGCGCTTGAGACAGGCAGACTTTAATCATAGACCAATTCTCATGGCCCTTATTTCTACTGTCCTTGCGTGTTTGTCTCATATATACCTTCTCCTAGCCAAAGAAATAAAACCAATATTAAATAATCCTAGAAAATTCCAAATTGTCATTTTTGTCCATCCTTGTTCATATGTTGGCCAGCCTAGATGGTCTAGTGCAGTATCTGTCACTCTTTACAACAATTCCAGAATGGCTTAATGTGACAAAAATAAAATTGGAGGGGGAATATATTATTCCTCTAACATGAACTACAGTTGTAAAGGAGCAATCATTGGAAAAAAACTTTTATAGGAGTCCTTAAATCAAGAGCTTGAGAAATTTCTTTTTTTCCTTTAGAAATTATGGAGGATCAGAGATTTCTTGGAGTTTGTCATAAACAAAGAGGGATTCAATGATTCCTTATCTGAAATACTAAAACATTCACAGATGTTACAAAATATACTAAAAATGGATTGTCAAATAGAATTGCAGGGCCTTAGAACCTCCACTTAACCCAGTCATCTTTATCTCAAATTATTACTTTCCTACTACCACTCACTAAGTTAATGTGGTTTTAGTGACTGTGTCTTTTCTCTGATGTTTACATGTGAAACATTTCTTACAGCACCCAAACTTTCCTCCAAAACTTTATAAACCATGAGGGAAAAACAATCTGAGTCCACACATCCATCCAATCTGGTTGCCTCTGGAAACCTGAACTATTTTCTATGATTCTTCTTTTGTTTCGCTTAGTATGCTTTTTTGGGGGGTTTTACATAAAGATCATACATATTCATCTTCATGATTTTTTCACTTAGTGTATTTTGCATTTAAGATCTACTGTTTAAAGTGGGTAAGGGTAAGAGAAATGGAAAGTGTGCTGAATGTTGAGGGTATAATGCCAATAGAATGAGCATTAAATAGAGGCAAAAGATACGACAACCCAAGTGGTCGAGGGGAAGGAAAAGAGAGAAATAGAAAGAAATCAAGACCTGCCATGGGCGGGGGGGGAGGGAACCGGGTTGGGATGGGGTGGGGGGGTGTTTTGCAAATATGATTTTTAATTGTATATCTTGTATTTTAAAATAAAAATAAAATAAAAAAAAGTCTACTGTATTACCACAGATGGGTAGAATCATTTCAGATTTTTTGCTGGATGATATTCCATTGTCTAGAACCTTCATTTTCAATGTATAACCATCCATCAAAGGAAACTTGAATTCCTTCTATAATTAATTACTGTAATGTGATGGATGTGAGGCCGAATCTTTATGAGTTATTTTGCATGATTACACTAACATCAGATTATGTTTCACCTTTACTGAGTATACTTTCATTGTGCTCATCATGATGCCATGGTTAAGGTATTTCCTTTTTCCACACTGTTAATCTATATGCTTGCTCCAAGCTGGTTGTAGCTCATGAATCCTCCAAATCTCTGAATTCAAACTGTTACAGAGAAAATGAGAGGGAGGGTCCACATAACCATGAACACTAACTGGTCATTTTGCAGTTTCTTACTTGGATAAGGGCAGATGATATTCAACTCATCAGTTCCACAAAACATCCTTTTCAGTAAGGCATGACCAACCGCAGAAATAGTAAATGAGTGGGGTTATGGAATATGTATAAGCATAGATCTCTGTTGAGAGTTAAGGTTTTGGGAGTTGTTTTCTAGCGGACATTGAGTTGCTATTCAACTATTACCTATGTGAACTATAAATAGAGGTTACAATATGAAGATATCTGGGGTTAGTTTGGCAATTTTATTCACTGTTGTCAAGAACCTGAAGGAAAGTCAGGTCTGCTATGAAGACTGTCAGCAAGCCCCATAAATCTTTCTTCCAAAAATAAACTTCTTGTTTGCCTTTTTACTTCGTTTGCCTGTACCTTTCACAACATCCAATTTTCTCTCACTGAATAACAAAAGAATCCAACACCTAAATGGTTTCAATTTCTATCAGTTTCCTACAAAGTTAACTGAAATATCTTTATGAAATGTAAATGATACCAAATCACGTGATTATCTAGTTATTCCTTCATGCTTAGAATAAAATACACATTCCTTAGTAAGGACCAAATTGCTTGCACCATTTCTTGCCTGCCTACCTCTGAATCTTCATTTCAAGCCACACTCCACTTGCGCACTTGTGTTCATTTTAGCAACCTGCTTTACAATTCTTCTGAAGTAAGCTTTACGCCATTTCAAGGTCATTTGTCTAACAACCTTATGTTCATTTCACCTTTAATTTCTGAAAGCCATTTATTTAAATGATCCTTCATTTACTGCAAAATATGTGTTTTCTCCACTCAGCTCCCGATCACTACTTGCATAATATTTTCAATTTTTAAGTGTGTATTTTTTTAAAATTATGTTTCTCTCCCCATAATCGGTTAGGTTGTTGTGAGAAGAGACCATGTCTGTTTGGTTTTAACACATACATCTATGCTAGATGTTTGGTTTACACATACATCTATGCTAGATGTTTGGTTTCAACACATACTTCTAAACTCCTCAGCAGCAATCATCAGTAAGTCAGGAGAAGAGAAATTCCAGATACACAGCTGCCCGGCTCCTACCCACAGCACTTAGCTGCTTTGTGGCCGTGAGCCAGGCTTAGATAATAACCAAGTTTAGGGAGAGGTCCTTCTTAGACCTCACCCATATTCACATTGTAATGATCATTGCAGTTGCAACAAACTTTGGGGTGGGGGATGATGTGAAATTGGGAGTGGATGGTGGGCTGTGGCCTCTGGTGGTCATAGGGAAACATTGGTGATGGGATATTGGTGGTGGGAATGGGGCACTGGTGGAAGGATGGTTGCTGGAACACTGCATGACTGAGATCCAATTATGAACATCTTTGTAATGGTATATCTTGCGATGGTATAATAATAATAATAATGATAATAATAATTTGAAAAATAAAGATGTATTTTATAAATGAGGGAAGATGTGGAGGGGAGAAAGAAGAAAAAAAATTAGTTAGAGTTGAAATGAATGGGAGAAGTTTAAGTTTCATTGAGAGCTAGTACAGGGGTTAAGACAATTCCTTGCATGTATCCAACACCACTTCCATACTTGGAACTACACATGGTCCCAGAAGTTATTGCTGAGAATAGAGCCAGGGCTAAGCCCTGATCACCACTGGATGTGCCCCCAATAAACAAATTCCCTGTTATTTTTATCCTTCTAAGAAGAAAAGAAGCAAAAGATTTTATTTAATAAAAGCTAATGTATATTCTTTAAATTTAAAAATATTAAAACAAATGTAACTAGGATATTATCAAAGAGCACCAAATCTGTTTAACAGTCTTGAAAATGGGAACAATATATATGTTGTTAATAGAATTATTTGTTATTCTAAAAATAGGCAAAACACTCTTTTGATTATTTTTATACTTTTTGTTGTGATTTATTAATTAAATATTTTCCTAGATGAATGTATGCTTCCTGAAAATAGGGTCTTTAAACATGCTATTGATGCTGTACCTCTAGCAACCCAAGGAAATATTATTTTCACGAACATATGGAAATATATGAATTCATACTTACTATTGGAGGGGAAATAAAGAAGAAAATACAGAAAAACATGAACAACCTTTAAGTATTCATTTTATATATTTGAGTCTATTCCTTTAGAGATTTATTTTTTGCTTTTAGAAAAAAGTTTTCTATCTGTATAAATGTTGCATAGCAAAATGCATTATAAGGGAAATGTGTATTTAAACTATGGTGAGGGGAATATTAACAGCAACTGTCCTAAATAGAAATTCTGCTAGAAATACTGCACTGAAAACCTTGTGTTTGAGGAAGGATAATGCAATCAAGGCTCTTTACCAAAAAGAAGATTACAGGATTGAGAAGGCAATTTCCTGGACAGTACAACTTGCTTTCATTTCTGTTTTTGACTTACACATTGAAAGGAAAATCTCAAAAAGTCTGAAAATATCACTTTTCTAATTCCTATGACCTAAATTTTTGACTGCCTTAAATCTTCACAGAAGATGCTGCTGTAACTATGCAGGAAGTTTAAGTCTGATGCCATGTTTTTAAGAGTTTCTAAACAAAACCAAAAATTCCTCAGGTACTACTTCCCACACCAATTTATTCATATAACATAAAACATCTATCACCAGTGCTTGAATAGAATATCATGCACAAATCAGTATCTGTGGACAAAGGAGCAATATAGTAGGTAAATTTTTTCTCAGCATTTTGGAAGGAGGGTACAAATGATCTGTATCTTGAACCCGTCAAATAAGAACTCATTTATTCTTAAAGAATCTAACTCTGAGAGAGGGAAGTTAGGGAATTTTTGTCTGCTTTGGGGCCACACATGGAAATATTTGGCATCTGTTCAAGGATCTATGAATTAACCAAAGGACAGTGTTGCTCAGCCTATTGAGGTATATTTAAAACCCACATATATAATACATATATACCTATATATACCTACATATACTATATACTGTACATATGATATGCAACATATCATATATGCAATAAGATATGCAACATAATGTAATAAGATATGCAATGTATCATATTGCCTCACGGTTCACTCCTCCCAATCATTTTCTGATATTTCTCCATTTGAAGACATGTTTAATTAAGAAATTTTTGCCTTACTCATTTCTTTTTAATCACTTATGATCATATTTATGTTTGGTTTATTTCCAAATAAAGCTTTTAGCAAAGAGTCAAAGGTGAGATATTTTTTAGTTTTCACATTCAACTTTGTCTTCTTTAGCTTACTTTCAGTGAGCTGTTAGCATATACTTTTAGTTATAGTTGAAATACATAAAGTCTCTTTATAGACAACTGGCAATAATTTCCGTCAAACTCCACTGGTCAAAATTTCCTAATATATATTTCCTTTGTTAAAATACTAAACTTAGAAATTTAGAGGTTTAGAATTGTACAGAGTATGTTCTGTAATCCATAGTCTGGAGGGGAAGGAAAAGAGAGAGAAAGGGAAAGAAATAAAGAACCTGCCATGGAGGAGGGCTGGGGGAGGGGGAGGGAACCGGGGACGTTGGTGGTGGGAGATGGGCACTGGTGGAGGGATGGGTGCTGGAACACTGTATGACCAAAACCCAAATAGGAACTTTTTAATTGTATATCTTTGTAATTGTAAAAATAAAAACTTAAAAAAAAAAGAATTGTACAGAGTGATAAAGTAAAATGTACCTTTGACTGGAGAAAATAGGCATATCATCTTTAGACTATTGATTTATATCTTATTGTTAAATTTGGGCCATCTATTGTATTGTATTATTATGTGTATCATGAAAATAATGGAAGCTTTATTAGTCATGTGATTTTTTTTCCGTTGAACTGTGTATTGCAATAAGAAAGAAATGAAATCCCTCTCACTTTTGTGTGAATGATAGCATTAGACATTATAGGAAGTGAATAAAATGTTTTAGAGAAAAGACAAGACAAAGACTGCCAGGAAAGCATGTCAGTTCACAGTATTAATCTTGTCCTAAATGATATTGAACATGAGCCAGCATTACTGGTACAAAACAACTTATGTGGAAGCCAAAGAGTGGGAAGAGCAGGTGGCCGGCAGGAGTCCGGGCATTCACAAAGCTCCCCCTGTTCGTGGCCCAGCCATGAAAGGCTGCCCTGCTCACAGAAAAGTGAATGCATCCCAATGAGACGGACACACTGGAAGCATTAGGGTATGCCTCAGAATTGTCCTTAACATGAACAGGAATTTAGGATAATTTTAATGAATTGTCATCTCTTCACCTTTGAATCCAGGTCAAAATGCTGGTCAGCTAAAGAGAGTTACCATTTTCTTTCCTATTGATTATATTTAGATTAGATGGTTAAAAACACACATATGCCTGCGAAAATGTGCAGAGCTTCAATAAGTCATTGATCATCACTGTTACTCAGGAGAAAAGAAACTAAGAAAGCAACTGTTAAATTGATATTCAGTCATGGGCATTTCCCTTGGAGTTAAATCCCTTTCTCTACTCAATTTGCTAGTCAATTTGCATGTGAATTAATAAGAAATATCTACCATATTTTTATGGGGTTGTATTTTTCTTTTCTGTACCTTTAAAAATTTCAGCAATCATCTTTACTAAATGCACATCTTATAAAAAAATGTTTAGCTATTTTTGTCTAGCAAGGTCTCTTGATCGAAGCACCAGAGTTGGGATAAGAAAATTCCAATTTTCTTGTTATTTCTCATGAAATAAAAAATGTACACAAAGCAGTTCATATTATTTGTAGACCTAAATGTGTTTGATGGTGTCGTTGCATATTGAGCATAATAGATTAAATATGCTATTATTGAACAATATCATTTGCATAGAGTACGGATCCAAGGTGTATTTGACTTAATACTTAGGTTGACTCAAATTTGCATCCATCTAGCATTTCTCTCTGGTATCACATGTTTTCCTCTTTGTAAAATCTCAATTGTTTTTCTAACTAAAATGTTTTTGCACAATTCTTTTTCTTTTTAATGTGACCATAAGTTAAGAGGAAGAGTTCAGAAGTATTCAGAAATTTACATTAATCTGTTTACTATCTCATCTGTACGATAATACTTTATTTAAAAATCTGAATGGATGGGTTTTTGTTAGAATAAAAAGATAATTTTGAAGAAGGGACAAGATGAAATTTGGAAAATGATTTATTTGGGAAGCTTGAAGATGTATTACAACTCTGGTTACTTATTTTGAATATACAAATCAGTTTTTATTAAGGTGTCATAGTCTATAATAGTTTTTTATTTGCTTTTTGGGTCACACCCAACAATGCTCAGGGGATACTCCTGGCTCTGCACTCAGGAATTACTCCTGGCGGTGCTCAGGGGACCATATGGGGTGCCTGATATCGAACCTACGTTGGCTGTGTGCAAGGCAAATGCCCTACCCACTGTGCTATCTCTCTGGCCCTAGTTTTGAAATCATTGTTTCATACTTAAAGAGCTGCTCTGTTGAGCCCCCCCACCCCGTCAAGATCCCCCTCTTTATGAAATTTGACTATTTTCTTGTCATCTCATTTTCCACTCAAGATCTTTACCATTCTTTTGTAAAGTCTGGTACTTTTGCTACTCTAAGTTCCCTTATTTATTTAAACAAAATTTAAAATTTACATTGTGTTTAGACACCATGATTGCAAAGTTGGTTATAATGGTTATAATAGTTTCATAAATGCAATGTTACAACGTCTAATCACACACCTGTGGCACCATGTCTTTATCCCTCAACCTGAACTGTTGACCAATGCATTTGTAAATTTGCCAGTTGACATTTAGGTCCCATAGTTTCAGTAGTGTGGAGTCTATACATATATAGAGATCTAGTTATTTTTCAGTTGGAGTAAGAGCAAAAATGGGTTTAAAAAAGAATGTAAGGAGATAAAAAAAATGTTGTTTAAAAACTTTGCAGGTTTGGAAAGACATATGATAAACTAAATTACTAGAAAAGAGAGTTTTTATTGCCCACTATCTTTCCTAATACCTTCATTTCTTTTTCTGTATATTAGAACTTCCTTTCTTTCAAATAATAAAAACCATTTATTAAGTCAACTTCAGAAGAGAAACATGAATATACATGTTTGCAAGAATTGTGCTAAGTTAATATGAGGGTTATATTGATTAGAACAAAATTTGCATTAGTATGAGGAAGTGATGCTTCTAATAATTCATCAGGAGAATGTCTTATATGAATACTTAACCTTATATTTTATACATTGTGATTCTGCATTTAACTTTGATTTACCAACCTTCTACATTTACCTTTCAAAAATGACACTCCATGATTCATCACATGATTCCACTCTTGCAGACTATTGAGGCCCCCTGTATAAAAAAACAACCAGGAAGGAGACAATGAGTAATACTGGAAGAAGAATTGAACATAATTCTGAGGATAATGCACAGTATTATGTTTGTGGGAAAATGTAACCTTACAAATGGCACTTAGAAGTATATATTGTGAATGGCCTGCTGTGAAACAGTTCTAATAAAAGGAAAGAGTACTTTAAATCAACCTATGTTTTAGACCAACAATATATATCTATTGTATTTTGGACTTTGAGCAAAGCATTTGTAACAAAGTAATGTGATTTTGAAAGTCCTCTTATAGTTCTTCAGCTTAATCACTGTGCAAAGGCTCCCGGCTGAGGGGAAGAAGAGAGCAGAGGTCTAGCTGGTAATCATTTATGTAACTGCACTCAGGGTCCATCATTTTCTGCTTGTTCCCTCTCCTTTAAGGAACATGCTTTCTATGTATTTTTTCTCCCAGATCTACATTTTTTTCTATTGTCACAAAGACTTGCAGTGATTTTTGCCATAATGCAGAATTTCCTAGTTAAAAGCTGGACCACATGTTAGTGTAGCAGAGAGCTAAGTGTGAAAGTCAGAGTGCCAACCAGATGTCAATAATTAAATAGATCCAGCAGATTAATCATGATACTGTTAAACCACCTTGAAACAGAAACGAGTATGCAACTTCCAGATTCACTCAGAATACTGCTGTCATAGAGGGTGGTTGAATTAGCTTTAGTAACAATTCAAGTGTATTAAATAGAAATGAGCAGAAATGTTGAAAAGATGATTTGGTTAAATCAAAATATCCAGACAATTGCTTAAAATGTTACTGGAAAAGTAAGTTTGAAATGAGGTGAGAAAAATATCTAGGTAGGAATTCTTCAGGGTGTATATTCTTTGGCGACATTTCTGGCCTTTTTTTTTTTGCCAGAAATATAGCAAAGATTCTGTTCCCTTTATGTAACATTAATATAGTTAATTCACATTTGCAGTGACACTAATTAAAATCTAGTTTTTTATGTATAAGCTGCCAATAATTGAATATTAAAGTGTTTAGGGACATTTGGGTAATGTTTTGTTTAAGACAGCTTCATGATTATTCCTTTGCATATATCTGTATGTATGATGTATGTATATAAGCATTTTTACTATATTAGCTAAGAAAGTACTTTCCTTAAGTTTTGAAATAGAACCAAGCAAAATATTATCATCTAAGGTAAGTAGTTTAACATCATAACATAAATATAAAAACTCTTAAAATATATCTTTCTTCATTTCATAAAACAAAATAATTTTGTTTTAGTGGTCAGTAGTGAACATTAAAGCTACTAAATAAACACCTTTGTGAATATTCAAATGAAAATAAATTTAAAATAAGAGATGCAGAGTTAGAGTATTGAGACTCCTTATTAATATGGATTTTTTAAAAGAAAAGAATTAACACATTATAATAAATAGTATGGGATATAAGTATTCAGGAAAATGCAAAAAATAATTGCCCATTTTTTTTTGGGAAAACATTTTATAAGTACAGTTTAGGGAAGTGTATTTTACACAAAAAATGAATTACTCAAATACCTTAAAGTGAATTTTCCGAATGAATAAAACAATGCAGTTTAAAGAGAAGAGTTAGGGCTAAAATCACTGGCTTCCATGGAGATGGAGCTGCGGTCCCTTTCTCCCACCTCTGTCCTGTCAGAAAGGCCCAGAAGACCTGCCCTACGAACTGTTTCTGGGCTGTTGACCATGATCCAGAGACACAGACATGTGGGGCAGAGTTGCTACTGGTTTTTCCATGCTCGCCTGATCATGAGGTGTCCTGGACGGAAGGTGGGTTCTGGTCCCAGCCGACCACCCCAAAAGAGACTCAGAAGAAGCCAGAGGAAACCCCCCCACCCCACACACACACACCATAATGACAGCCATTTTCAACATCTGGACTCCACAGCTCATCAGAGCCCCTCCCAAGAGAGAAACTGATTTCAAGCCCAGGTATGTGGGTATCGGTGGCTAAAGTTACTGGGCTTCCATGGAGATGGAGCTGGGGTCCCTTTCCCCACCTCTGTCCCGTTCAGAAGACCTGGTGGACCTGCCCATGGTCTGTTCCCAAGCTCTTGGCCATGATCCAGAGACACAGACACATGGAGCAGAGCTGCTACCGATTCTCCCCCATGGGTCTCTTGGAGAGAGACCCAAAAAGTGGCCACAATGGATATATCAAACTAGTAGAAACCGACCACATAATATAAACTCAGATGGTCAATGTAAGAACAGAAATCAGTCAGAATAGTCCATAACAAATCAGAAAACAAAGTCATGACTTTATAAATACCATTGCCATATATAGACTGCAATGGTCAATATAATTGGTGCCAGGAGTGAGTCCTGAGCCAAACTGGGTGTGGCCACAATCCAAAAAACAAAAACCAAAGAAACCGAAACAGTCTCATTAGTACCCTGTTGTATGATAATTTCATTGAAAATGGAACTAACCATTAAAATGGGACTAGTAGAGACAATGCTATTGATTTCCATAGCCTGTACATACATATTACAGAGTAAATTGGGATGGAATTTCCTTGTGAAATTGTTGGAAGGGTCAAGGGCTAGATCAAACAATTATTTGAAAAGTTTGAAAGTCAAGGAAATGCAACCCGAATTGAGTTGGAAAATAATATTTAAATAAAAACTATAATAGGAAATCATAGAAACAACATTTCCAACTAGGGATATCAGTGGGATTGAGTGCTCCAAGCCAAGAGAAGGGCATGATACTCTTGACCTACTTCTCTATTTCTATCTTGACTTAGTTCTATTAATTATACTTCATAGTGCAAGTTATTCAGCCTCTTTGTTTCAGTTGATTTCTTGTCTATGAATTGAAGTGATGGTACTGTTTTTAAAATCGTGTGCAGATTAAATTACATGAGACACAAGATAATTGGAATAACATATGACATAAAGAAGCTATTCCTGAAAAGTAAGCACCTTATTATATATTTACTGCACTTATTTTTATTGGCATTGTCCCCTACAATGCTACTGTTCCTGTTTTATTTCTTTTGGAGGTGATACCTCATGGCGTTTGTAAGATACTCCTGGCTTGGGGCCGGAGCGATAGCCCAGCGGGTAGGGCGTTTGCCTTGCACGCGGCCGGCTCATGCCGGCCTGGGTTCGATCCCGGCATCCCATATGGTCCCCAGCGCCGCCAGGAGTAATTCCTGAGTGCAGAGCCAGGAGTAGCCCCTGAGCATTGCCGGGTGTGACACAAAAAAAAAAAAAAAAAAAAAAAAAAAAAAAGATACTCCTGGCTCTGTGTCCAGGGTGTGATGCTTTGTGGATTTGCATTGATGAGATTGGAACCCAGGCTGCTCACATGCAAAGCATGCATTCAAGCCCATAGAGCTATTGTTCTGAACCCTTAACTTATTATTATAAGAGTTTCAAATCATTAGTGGCCTCACTCCTTTTTATTTCACTCCTAAACCTACTGCAACCAGCATTTTGTTATTAGTGTTCCACTCAACCATGCTTCAAACGCTTACCGATGGTAATGGAGTAATAGTCACAGGATAAGATATTTGTCTTGCACTCAGCCTACCTTGGTTCAATCTGCAGCATTCCAATGGTTGGCTGAACACTGCCAGAAGTAATTCCTGAGTGCAGAGCCAGGAGTGCTCCTGAACATTGCTGGGTGTGACACTAAAAGCAACAAAACAGAAACAAACAAGTTTACCGATGAATTTGTTTATGAATATAAAATTCAGCATTTAAAAATATTTTTGTACACTCAATAGACTTTAAAATGTAGGTCTATTTCTTCTGTCAAAATTATCCCCTTGGGAATCTATAAATAGACTATAAATTTTAAGAATCCCATGATACATTTTAAGTTCTTAACAATATGACTGCATATAATACACTATTTGATAGTGTCAAGGCTGTATTTATGAAGAGATTCCATCTCACTGTCTCCTCATTTCTTTTCATAAACTACTGAGAGTTTATACTATGTCATACCAGGAATAATCCCTAGGATGGCCAAAAAAGCAAAGAAAAATGTAAAAAAAAAGCAGTTAATAAATAAATAAAATTACAAAAAATCAGCTAAGGTATCCTTCTGTAAAGGTATGAGTTAAATTATTTGCTTATTCTGACAGCAGAATATTATTCAGCACTGAAAATATGCTATCGAGTCATAAAAAGTCAGAGAAAACCTAAAGATTACTAAGTGGAAAAAATATTGAAAAACAAAGGCAAAACTATAGAGATGGTAGAAGGATCAGGAGCTGTCTGAGAGAGAGATGATAGAGCACAAAAGAAGTTTCAGGGCCTCTTAAAGTTTTGTATAATCATAAATGCATTTAATATTTGTCAAAGGTCACAGAACATATAGCCCCAAAAGTGAACTGTAAATTTAATTTAATTTAAACTGTAAATTTAAGAAACATGATGTGATTGAAATCCAATCTTGAACAACTTTGCAATTGTGTATCTCACTCTGATCCTGTATCACTGTATTACTGTCTTCCCGTATATCATCGATTTGCTCCAGCAGGCACCAGTAACATCTCAATACATCCTGTCACCTGTGAGATAGCCCAAGGGCATCTGCCTGATCCAGATCCAGGAACATAAAGAGCCTCAAACCATTCCATCAGGTCATGGGAATGAGGTCTATAATTGTTACTGGTATTTGGCATGCCAAATACAACATGGGGGCCCCGAGCAATAGCCCAGCAGGTAGGGCATTTGCCTTGCATGCAGCCCCCATGCAGGCCAGGGTTCGATCCCTGGCATCTCATATGGTCCCCCAAGCACCGCCAGGAGTAATTCCTGAGTGCAGAGCCAGGAGAAATCCCTGAGCATTACCTGGTGTGACCCAAAAAGCAAAATTTAAAAAAAAATTATATATATGACATGGGTAGCTTGCCAGGCTCTGCCGTGCGGGTGAGATCTTTTAGATCTCACTGATGCAGTTAAAAAAAATTTAAAACCTTTAAAAAATTAATCCTAAAGTAAACTACGTATTTTGGTGATGATAATGTGTCATGGTTGATTTATTGACTGTAACAAATGGATTCCTCTGGCAGAGGACAATGAAATGCAATGGGGAAGGAGGGGCTTATGTGAAATTTGTACTTGCACTCAATTTTGTTGTGAACTTAAATTTTCTCTAAAAATAAGTTTAATTGCATAAAACTAAATGAAAATAATCAAGTGTTGAGAAGATTTGATCAGCGAAGATTTGCCCGAGCAAATGACAACAGAACTAGATTTATGAATAAATCTTAGGGAAATGAAATAAAAAGTTTTATTTATTTATTTTTTTTGGAATAGAGCCTGGGTAAGTGTGTACTTGAAAAAGGTTTAGAAGTGAAATGTGTTTGCAGACTAACATTACTAAAATATGCTTTATATAAACAATTGGTTAGTCTTTAACTTAGTCTTCTTTAACCAGCATGTCTGATTATTTTTTACTTGAATATTGACACCAATTATAAACATAAGATAAAATATTTGGACAGACTGACCTACTGACTGATTAACCTAAATGCTTCCTGCCTCAGTTGAAAAAAAAAAAGAATTCACGGGACCTGTTCATAAGAAAACAAGCTTCTCCTGACTCATACAGCTTCCTTTGTGTTTCTGAAGACTGTGGTTAAATAGTGTATAATGCACTGAAAGAGACACTGTAGTTCACTAAAATGACATCCTGTGACCGCAAAAGGAGATTTTGATTCAGTTCCTACACAAGACATAAAGTGTTTTCACAAGCTTTACAAGAAAGCACTGTTCGAGTTATAACACTAAGGTTTCTTTCATCCCTTGGAGGATGAACTTTCCAGTAAAAAGAGTAGTTCACCCATCTCCTTTCTCAATTTGCTAGAAGGCAGAGCACTGATAAAGCATAGTTAAAATGCCTTGTTTGTCAGTGGAACTAATCTTAGAAAGATATTGTCCAAAGTAGAACTGAATGAAGCGCACCTAATGAATCATTTTTTCCCCCCCAGATTACTTTTTTGGTTATTCAGTTTTATGAATGCAACCATTGATACTATCCTTGAGTTAGAGAAGCATTTTCAAACATAAAATACTATGGAAAAATTTGTCATAAATAGTGTATCAGGGGATGTGTGCATTTTAATGGTAAAACTAAAACCTTGAATAACTTTTCATTTATTGTTTATTCATTGCTTCTTTATTTCATTAAATTATTATTGTATGATGCTTTTGTGCAAAAGCATCTATGGGGAAATAGACTTGAGGACAGGAGACACAGAATCTCTCACATTTTCATCATTAGAAAGAATTTAATTATGGTGGCTTTGTTATTTAGGAATCAAGTGCATGTCCATTTTCCATATTCTTTACTACATATCACATGTATTATGCACACAATGACTATGTTTGTATTACAAGTTATAGTTTATAAATTCAACTTTGCAGGGGGAGCCATTGGTTTAATGCTCAGGCATTAAATTGTGTTAAGGGGTTTCCAAGATCATACCTGGGATCAAACTCAAGGCCTCTCACATGCTAGCCATGTGCTTTATCATTCGAATTATTCTTTCTGCCCTATACATATATTTTAAAGGTTATATCTTGTGTAATATAACATGAATTTCAGAGTTTTTTAAAAAAGTCCAGTTAAAAATATATTCATTTCATTTTATTTTTAATTGAATTACTGTGAGATACAC
>JAJIBD010022226.1:0-12500 GCA_021461705.1 Cryptotis parvus | reverse complement strand
CGGCCCAGCCGGCCGGGTCCGATCTCTGGCATCCCATATGGTCCCGGAGCAACATCAGGAATAACTCCTGAGTGCAGAGCCAGGAGAAACCCCTGAGCATTGCCGGGTGTGACGACAGAGAGACAGACAGAAGGACAGACAGAGAGACAGACAGAGGGACAGAGAGACAGACAGAGAGACAGATAGACCACAGTTTAAGCCTTTTATACAATATTGGGTGAAGGGGGTACAAGCACACATCACAGGGCATTTGCAAGCTCCTGGGCAGCTGAACAAATGACAGCTGAACAAATGACAATCACAGATTTAGCATTTGCAAGGTGGACATTTGCAAGGTAACAATCATTGATTTACATATCCCTGTGACCAGAGGTCAATAGATCTCAATAGATCTACTGAGATCTTCCGAGGTCAGAAGACCAGGCACTTTCTGCCTCCCCTTAGCTCTTAGCTCAGATAAGCACAGATGTTTTGGGTGCAACCTTATGGGCAGGGCCCATTTCTGGGTCCTGCCCTTAGGGTCTTGTGGTGTGAAAATGTTGGACCCTAAGGCTAGCAGCTCAGAGCCCAACAACCCCTGAGCATTTCTAGGTGTGGACAAGGAAATAAACAAACAAACAAATAAATAAAGGATCTTCCTCAAACTTTGAACTGTGGATGACAGCTGTGCATATTTATTACTGTTTGTTTCATTATACTTTGCTATGTCATAGTAAGATTCCTCCAGTTTCATTTTTTTTTTCCTTTTTGGGTCCCACCTGGCAATGCTCAGGTGTTACTCCTGGCTCTGCACTCAGGAATTACTCCTGGAGGTGCTTGGGGGACCATATGGGATGCCGGGGATCTAAGCCAGGTTGGCCACATGCAAGGCAAATGCCCTACCTACTGTGCTATTGCTCCAGCCCCAATTCCTCCAATTTCAAAATTCTCTTTTGTCTTTGGAATGTCCTTCTGAATTGAAGGAAGAATAAAATGAAATTACTATGATTGATGAAATATGATAACGAAACTTTGCTCATTGCAAATAACAATCATTTTTATAATAACTAATTTTCTGATGTGCTTTCAGAACATTTATCAGGGGATTTTCTGAAAGTTTTTGGTATTTCAGATAAATAATTAGTATTTTTAAAGATACCAATAACAATATTTTTTCTTTAATTTGGCCTTGCATTCGTAATTTATATATCCTTTATAAAAGTAAGATAATATCCCTAGTTGGCAAATTGAGAAAAATTTTAACATTTTATAAAAATAATTTATATGCATGCTTCCTTTTTAAACAATCCCTGGAAAATACAATAATGATTTGAAAATTGAGAGGTATCTGAAAATCATATATGCATGGGGAAATACAACCACCGCTTAACATAAAATACAATAATTGTTTACATTGTTCTCACAGAAATCATTAAGAGCAATTTTCAATCTTTTATGGTTGTAGGTCATCCAGATTTCACTAATATTTACTCTAAAGATCTCTGAACATCCGCTGTATTGAACATAACTGTGTTTGTCTTTTGATCAAAAATTGCTTTTTGACTTTTTTATCCCAAGGATAATATTTCAAAAAATCACACCTAACAGCAGAAAGACTGTATGGTCTATTTTCCTTATGAAAAACCAAAGGGAGTTAATTAGCAACTCAAAAAATAAATTTAAAAAAAATCTAAATCATCACCCATGGCTTTCTTAAGGCTGTAAACATAGCTAATATCAAATTTCTGTATTTTAAAAAAGTGTTTGTATTTAATTCTCAAGTGATAATAAGAAATGTAGTAAAAAATGACTTTCTGTATAGGACAAAATATATATAAATAAGCCTTTATGTATAGTAGTATTTGCTAATTTCAAAAGCATAAATGTTCCCACCCTGGTTCATATGGGGTTAGCAATGGTTCAACATATTCTTTCAAAATTGTTAATTTTGGGGCCTGAGCGATAGCCCAGCGGGTAGGGCATTTGCCTTGCACGCGGCCCGGCCTGTGCCGCCCGGGTTTGATCCCCGGCATCCCATATGGTCCCCGAGCACTGCCAGGAGTAATTCCTGAGTGCAAAGCCAGGAGTAACCCCTGAGCGTTGCCGGGTGTGACCCAAAAAAGCAAAAAAAAAAAATTGTTAATTTTTAACAATTAGCAATTGTGAGTCAAAAAGCTCCAACTCCAGAACAATAGTTATTTTAGACATGATATAAAAAGTATATGCTCTTATTGTAATAGCTGCTAATAAATCAAATCTGTTTCACAAATTAGATATAGTTCATCTTCTGTTTTCAGAAAATATAATCAGTTGCTGGAAAATTTGTAGGCAATATGTATATATTGGGACAATTTAGTTTTGTTTCTCTTCATATTTTTAGATGAAGCTTAATTGCTTTTTATGGGATTGAAGTACTGGAAACCCTGGCAAGAGTTTGAATATGAAGATTACAAACATGCAGATTAGATAGAGCCCTTGACCTTTATAAATAGTATGTAGTCTTAATCTTTTCTAGCTCATGTTAAATGTGAGATTAACTAACCAACTGATATATACATATTTTAAGTCAGATAACTTTTGTTATTCTGTAATCAGACCATGCTGTTATAGAGGTTTGAACTAAAATATGCTATGAAACAAGATGACATTCTAAATTGTGACTTTTCAGTGGTGCTTTATAAGAAATTTAACCAAATTTATTTTCATTTTTTGAGGGGGTAGATGTTGGTAAGCCAATGACACATTTGACTTCTTACTCTCTGTCTTATTCCTTTTTCTTCTTTTCCCCATTTTTTTAATATAAGGGTTTGGAAAAATAGTACAGTGTGTAGTTTGGTTGTTTGACTCCTGTCACCACATATGCACCCCCGCATAACCTATAGATATGAACCTTGAAATCAGAGGCTGTATTAAGTCCTGAGCACAGCTGTATGTGGCCCCCAAAATTTTCTGCAGGAGGCAGAAATCATAGTTCCACTTAACATGTGTCTCCTCTAAGGGCTCCCCTAGTGTTTTCATTGCACACTAACTCTCCTTTGAGCAAATAAATGTTACTGAAGAGAGCAAAACAAATTAGTGTTTTTTATATATATTCTTAACTCAATGCTCAGAAAGAATACTCTGCTTGTTGACAACACCCTAATGATTACAAAGGTTCCTCAGTGTGAAAAATGCTGTCGTTGAATCCAAGGATGAGAAGGTGAAAATCATTGGGTCATCTTGGAGGTTAATTGCTGTTAGGAGTGGGACCTGGACAGTTTTCTTTCTAAGGTCCTGTGTGAACTGTGCATAAGATTTTTACAAAGACATCTTTGATGTTATTTTATTTGCCAGCCTAAGCTGATATTCCTTTGCTGTGGACTACAGCCCATATTCAGGCTCTTATGCCTTCACATGATCAATACCCAGGCTGAGGTCGGTTGCATGGTTTGCTGGTGTCCGACAATCCGCTTCGATCTGGAGCCCCAACCATTACCCACTTCTCTTTGCCCCTTTGGCTTCTTCTCTGTTCTCCAGCTGAACAAAAGTGGGGGCTGCTCTCTTTCTGCCAACTTTCTGTGTGCAGGTGGGGGCCTAAGAGAGGAAGTCCTCTATCCCTGGCCCTCTTTGTAGGTCCTACCCCCATGTGTAGTACTTTTATTGTCTAAATCCTTGTAGGTGAAATTTAAGTGAGCTTTTGAATTGACTAGATTAGTCTGGTACACCCTCCTTCAACCCCTCAACTCCACTTCTACAATAGCATCACCACATCTAGGTACTATTTATTTTTGGTTAGTTTTTCTTCCTTTTATTGGGAGGTTTGGGTGGAAAGGGCTTGGGATATATTCAGTGATGCTCAGGGGTTACTCCTGGCTCTGCACTAGGAATTACTTGTGGATACTCAGGGGAGCATATGGGATGCTGAGATTGAACCCAGTTGACCTTCCACGAGGCAAGCACCCAACCTGTTATACCTGTACTCTCTCAGGCCCCAACTGGTTTGACTTTTTTTTTTTTTTGCTTTTTGGGCCACACCCGGCAATGCTCAGGGGTTACTCCTGGCTCTGCACTCAGGAATTACTCCTGGCGGTGCTCGGGGACCATATGGGACGCCGGGGGATTGAACCCGGGCCAGCACAGGCCGGCCCCGTGCAAGGCAAACGCCCTACCCGCTGGGCTATCGCTCCGGCCCCTGTTTGACTTTTTTAATTTGTTACTAAATTGAGTATGTTTTGGTAATCTGGGAAGAGTAGTGTTTATAGCAATTTTTGTTGTTTTACGGGTACACAAAAGATCTTCAGGGCTTACTCTTGTTTCATGGATCACTCCTGGAAGTGAGGGGAGCAGGGGCCGTGGAGGGATGGGAAGTGGGGAGAAGTATCCACGGGATTTATGTGGCACTGGTCTGTGAATGATGAACTTGGAGGGCAGAAGTCAGGGATGTGCTTCATTTTCTTGTAATATCTTTTTATTTTATTTTATTATACACCATGAGCTATAAAATTACAAAGATATTCATGATTGGGTTTCAATCATACAGTGTTCCAACACCCATCCCTCCACCAGTGCACACTTCCCACCACAAATGTCCCAATGTCCCCAGATTCTGCCGCAGACCGCTCAGTCGGTGTGAGCTCTAAGTCTCGGGGTAACCAGCTTGAGGAAATCAGGAGAACAGGAACGTCGGCGCAATGGACAGACAGGCACTGACACAAGGGAGGTCAAATACTGCTGCTGCCGTTTACTGAGGGCAAAGCTTTTCTTTTTATGTTCAACAAATGCACAGACGCAAGATTACACCAGTTATTTTTTAGCAAAGGAGACATTTTTTAACAACAAAAGGAGTTTATCGTGTCTACCACATATGACCACCTTTTGCCTGCTTGCCTGCACCTGTTTTTCAGACATGTTTTTCTGACGTCTTTTTGTTTTTACATACTTTCATATTTGCCTTAAGTAAGATACATATTTTTTTTAATTTTGATATTCATAGAATTACTTACTAGCTCTATGCACATATTATAGATTAACTTAACCTACTCCTAAATAGAAACTTCTATGCAGAGTTTATTATTGTAAGATTATTAAGATTTTGTACTAGAAAGTGTTAACTTTAACAGGCCCAATTATTTTTCACACAGGAGGTTTAGGGAGGCTAATCACTGCATTCCCGTCAACAGGGGGTAGCCAGTCGCCTTGACCCATAGGTCAAGAATTCTCCCTTCCCGCTAATGATGGGAAGCAAAGGCCTGAAGGCCACAAGCCTTTCCTTATCAAGGACCTGAGACCAGCTCAGGCCTTGGCAGCCAGACGCTGTGCGGGCTGGCATTTTTTTACTATCTTTGTTTTATGCTATAATTGTGTATAATGAAAACTACGGTTGCCACAGGCTTCTCTCTTTGTCCAGTCTCTTCATTACTCAGAGTCTAAGTTTCAGCATAAACAAGCGCTCTAATTGCACACCAAGCATTCTTAGGAACAACCAAGGGATTCTAGGGGGCTTTGTTGGCGACAGTCCCTTTTTAGGGGAAGCACCGTCTGGTAACTGTCCCTTTTTGGGGAAGTACCGAAGCCATCCCCTGGCCCAGTGAGCACTTTCATGCTACGCCGAGCCAGTGCCGCGGGAGCCGTGGCAAGATTCCATCACCATTCCCCAGCCTGCCTCTATAGCGGGCACTTTTGCCTTCTCTCTCTCTCTCTCTCTCTCTCTCTCTCTCTCTCTCTCTCTCTCTGTCTCTCTGTCTCTCTTCTCTCTCTGTTTCTCTGTCTCTCTCTCTGTCCTCTTGCACATTGTGTCTTTCCCTACATACATTTAGGGATTATCATGTAAATCCTTCGCCTACACTCAATGCTCAGTTCTAGTCTGGCGTTAATGTTTCCAACAATCCTTAACAGAGAGGTAAACAGCACAACGCAGAGAACAGCAATCTTGGTATGCAAAACTCAGTTCTTCTACTCAATGGTTGGGTGACGTTTGTAATTAAAAAAGCTCTCTGTCTGCATGGCTGTTCTTATCTGGAAGAATCGTGATAAGGAAAGGACTATTAAGCATATAAAATGTTTTGAAAAGTGGCATATCATAAGGATCCAGAACTTTAACTTTTTTTCTCATTCATTTGCTAGGAAGGTATGCTGTATTACCGATATTCCACACTGACTCCTCGTGGAAAATTTGCAACATGAATGTTTAGCACTCTTATATATGAAAAGTCTGAGATAACTCCAAACAAGTTTAAGACATTCAATTAAAACAAAAGATTGAAACCCGGTTTACTTGGTTATTTCCCTATGAGAAGATATAACACAAATTTAACCTCCGAGAGGTTTAGCACAAGAAAACAAGTTTGTACCAAACTTGTTTTGGTCCAATGTTGGAGGACATGTTTAGCTAATCTGGGAGTTTTGTTGTTTTGCTCACTCCCAGCTTAATCTTATTTAAGCCAATGTTCATTCTAATGAGATCTCTCTTCTATGTAAACACTGCTAGAGGGTGTTGCACTTACAGAAGTTACCTTGATTGAATAACTTCTGACTTATACATCTACTAAGACTTCTATGTTTTCTAGATTGGGCACAGCTCCTCTTTATACCCACTGCACCCAACGTGGGACAGTTAGAATTTACCAGGGAGACTACCACCCTGGCTACGCTGAGACTAAAGGTAGACTATAGGAAGGATCATACTAGTTTGCTCTAAGCAGGCGAGTATGACCCTTTCAGTACATGAGAACAAGATACTCAGAATCACCCTGGTGCAGATAATAATAAGGACCTTGTGGGTACCATCTAGATTACATGAAGCTCATGAAGTTAAGATGTATTACTTTATATCAGCCCCCTCTCTCTCCAGTGTTTTACATAAGAGATAATCTCGGGATTAGTCCTTGGTGTAACCTTTGTTTATACCTACAATAGGGTGTGTGGCACTACACTCTGTTTAGGGTTCTTTGTTGGCATGACAACCTCCCGATTGGATTACTTTGGTGTATATAAGGGGGCTGACTTGAGGCCCCTTCACCTTTTACCTTTTGCCTTTTGGTTCCTCAGCCTTTGGCTTTTGGCTCCTGCAGCTTTTGGCCTTTTGCTCTTTGGCCTTTGCTCCTTCTTCTGGGTAGGACTCAGCTCGGGTGAGATCCTCTCTCTTTGGTGGGAGACTTAGGCTCTTTTGTATGGTCTAAGCTCGGACCAGAGCTAGAGTTTGTTCATTATATTGGATTGCTGCGGTAGAGCTTTTGTACTATTAAAAGCCATTTTTGGAACTGCACTGGACTCGTGAGTTTTCATCTTTCTCCCGGCGTCCTCGGAGGTAGAAGACAACCTCTGTCCGACACTGTCGGGGACCCCGGCGTTCCCGACAGTCCAAAACAAGTGTACATTGATCCATTCTTCTATAGTTGGCGTTTGGGTTGTTCCCATGTCTTGGCACATACATACATACTAAGTATAGTGATAAACATATGTATGCATATATCATTTCAATTAATGTTTTTGTTTTGGGGGAGAAAGTCAACGAATGCTATAGCCGGTTCATTTTATTATTTTTTTTTTTTTTTGCCTTTTTGGGTCACACCTGGCATGTTCCAGGGTTAGACCTGACTCTGCACTCAGGAATTACTCCTGGTTGTGCTAAGGGGACCATCTGGGATGCTGGGGATAGAACCCAGGTCAGTCTCGTGCAAGGCAATTGCACTAACCACTGTGTTACCGCTCAAGCCCCTGAATTCTTTCTTTTTTTTTTTAGTTTGAATCTTATTTTTTGTGAATTCTCCATAATGCTCTCCATAGAGGTTGCCTGCAGTTTGCAGCAACATTGATAGAAGTAGAAGATATAATGCTGAAGGAAGTCAGTCAGAAGGAAAGAGATAGATACAGAAAGTTTTCTCTCCTATGTGGACATAAAGATAAACCAGAAGGTAGCCACAAAGATCCAAAGACAACATAATGAGAAACTGATACAGCTGAGTTGGGGAAAGGTAAGGGGGTGGGGTAGAGTCCTTGGGAAGGAATATATAGGTATGCTAGTGGTGGGTGTTGTTTTGGAATGATGTCCACAAGAAAAACTTTTACTAACACTATTGTAAGCAAATGGTTTGAGGCTCTTCGTATTCTTGAAGCAAACAGATGCCATTGGGCTACACTGGCACATGATAGGGTCAAATGGAAATGTTACTGGTGCCCGCTCGAGCAAATTGATAAATAACGGAATGTCAAGTGATCAAGTGATTGTAAGCCAAAAATTATAAAAATAGAAAAGTTTAAAGAGTTTTGAACCTTCAAACTTCAATTCAAGTTAGCTACCAAATTTTAGAGAATTACTTGTGATAAATCAAATTTGATATTCCACTTTTATTATCTCTGGTAAAATCTGCTTTCCTGGTGCAGTTTAGTCTCGTGAAGTTCCAGTGATCAAATGCTTATTTCAATGATACTTGTGGTCACTTTAAATTTGTAGAGTATGATAATAATGTTATTGCACAAACTAACAGCTGATCTAAATGCATAAAAACATTTTTGATGTACCACTTTCTATTATTGTTTTATATTTATTATTTATTTATTCATTACTGCTTTTTAAAAAACTTTATTGAGTCATTGTAAAACACAGAGATACAAAGTAGTGTCAGTCTTACAGTGTTACACACCCTTCACCAGTGTCCACTTACCTCCACCAAAATCCTGAGTTTCCCTCCCATCCCCCAGCCTGCCATCCCCCACTCTTTATGGAAGAAACTTTTCTTTATCTTTTAAGCAAATGTGCCACTTTTAATATCTGAATAAGTAGTTTAATTTATTGACTAGGAGTCTAAATATAATACTAGTGAACTTATTTTGTACTTCATATGATAGACTTCTATTCATTAAATAAGTTTATACGGGAATGGAGCTATAGTTCAGTGAGAAGGGTGTTTGCCTTAACACAGCTGACCTGGTTTTGATCCCCAGCATCCCATATGGTCCCGGTGCACCACATGCAGTAATTCATGAGTACAGAGTCAGGGAGTAACCCCTGAGCATTGCCAGGTGTGGCCCCAAAAGGCAAATAAATAAATAAATAAATAGATAGATAGATGGATATGTTTATTATTAGAAGATTGTTAAAAACTTTCTTAAAATTGTAAAGAAATTCCAAAAAAGTGTAAAGAAATTAAAAAAGTGAACATTCACAGTTAATCTGCAGTGGGTCTCAGGTTAAATATTTTGCAAAAGAAATTTCAAAATAATAAATTCTAAGTGTTAATTTAAATAAGGATAATAGAGAAGAAATATTTTGTATATTGCCCAATTTTAGTAATCAAATCTCACTTTAGAATTTTCTATATCTTGTGAAGAATTAAAGGGAAGGGAGCATGTCTGGGCAAGTGTGTACCCCAGATTTTATCCCTGACACTGTCTGCTTCTCCGAAACTGGCAGGTATAACCCCTGTCACTAACCAGGGAGTAGCTACTGAGTTTTGCTAGGATAGTTTCCAAGCAAAATAAAACAATCACAGAAATTACTTAAAATTTACACAGAAAAAAATCATGGGTAAATACATTAATAATGAATTATCTTTAAAACAGACTGTTGCAAATAAAAGTCAAAAGAAAAAAATGTATTCATACATATATGTCGGGCGCTCCGCCGGTCCCCGACAGTGCCGGGAAGCGAGTTCCCTTCTACCTCGAAGCCGGGCGAGGAATGGATGAACACTCAGGAATCCGATACAGTTTTAAAAGGCTTTACTTATCACAGGTTCAGGCATACAAATCAGCAAAAGGAAAAACCCGATGCTTAGGATTCCAGGCTAGAACCCCAGCCACGTGTAGGCCAAGATGGCGACCACCACGTGTAAAACTTCCAAGGGGAATAAACGCTCACAAGGCGAGATCCCACCGGAAGAAGCCGGGAGAGCGGGAACCAGCTAGTTTATACCCCCCCACCCCAACTCAGACCTTCCTCCCATTGTTATGGAAAGCAGGGAGGGTCCAATGCCCTTAGGTAATCCCTCCCTGCATCCTCACCTAGGGCCTTTACTGTGCTAATGTTTTGAGCCGGGAATGCCTTTGAAATGTAGAGAAGGGGTTTCTGAGATGGCATGTCACTGTACCAAAGATCAACACCAATGCCAGTTAAATATTTCTCCAAGCCTTCACAAGTCTCCTCTACTTCATGAAATTTGGTTTCTAAGTCATGAAATTTGGTTATAAATACATGGACATGGAGAGAATCATGCTGAGTAAAATGAGTCAGGAGGAGAGGGACAGACACATAATGACTGTACTTATCTGTGGGATTTAAAAAACAAACAAACATGTATGAGAAAATGTCGGGGCGCTCCGCGGTCCCCCGACAGTGCCGGGAAGCGAAGTTCCCTTCTACCCTCCGGCCGGCGAGGAATGGATGAGCACTCAGGGATCCGATGAGGTTTTAAAAGACTTTACTTATCACAGGTTCAGGCATACAAATCAGCAAAAAGGAAAAACCCGATGCTTAGGATTCCAGGCTAGAACCCCAGCCACGTGTAGGCCAAGATGGCAACCACCACGTGTGAAACTTCCAAGGGGAATAATCGCCACAAGGCGAAATCCCACTGGGAAGAAGAAGCCCGGGAGAGCGGGAACCGGCAAGTTTATACCCCCAGCAACTCAGACCTTCCTCCCATTGTTATGGAAAGCAGGGAGGGTCCAATGCCCTTTAGGTAGTCCCTCCCTGCATCTCACCTAGGGCCTTTACTGTGCTAATGTTTTGAGCCGGAATGCCTTTGAAATGTAGAGAAGGGGGTTTCTGAGATGGCATGTCACTGTACCAAAGATCAACACCAATGCCAGTTAAATATTTCTCCAAGCCTTCACAAGTCTCCTCTACTTCATTGTAGTTTTATATTTTATCAGGGAGCCATGCTTGTTTGTTTGGAAGCAAACAGCATTTCTCTCTGGTCTAATTACTTAGGTGTCCTTACGTGGCCAGGCTAATATGCTGGTAAGATCTAGCTAGTCCCACGATGATTGTGATAGCATGGGAGAATATTTATACCAGCTAGTACAGCATACATGGTCAGATAAACTGCCACATTTAGACTACCCCCTTATCTACGGAGTGATCTGGGGGGAGGCAATCCAGAGCAGATGCAGCGGCCCTTAGGAGTCCTGCAACAACTCCCCCCTGATTAGTTTACTAATAAAAATTGAAAAGGTAAGAAATATTTAGTAATGTACAGAAAATTAAGATAAGAAAAACAATTCCAATTGCAAAATGATAATACATGTTACTTTAGGATCCTAACTTGTTTTTGGACCCAAAGCAAAGTTCAAGATAAAGTGTTTTTAGCTGTCTGATTATAACGGACTATAGTTTGCATTGTCCATAATTTGTGAGAGCCAATTTGCTATATTTTATGTAAAGTCGGGTGTCTGGAACAAAGTCTGTGGGCTACTTCTGAACAGCAATAGCGGTGATCATATGAGTATGAGTCTTTGGAGAGCAGCGATCAGGAACTCAAGTTGAATTGTCAGGAACACTGGATTGGGTCCCAGGAACACTGGAACAAGTATCTCGAATTCTGGAACAGGAGTCTTGAGTGCTGGAACAGGTGTCGGGAACATCGGTGTGGTATCTTGAACTCTGGAACAGGAGTCTTGAGCGCTGGAGCAGGTGTCCGGAACATCGGTGTGATATCTTGAACTCTGGAACAGGAGTCTTGAGCGCTGGAGCAGGTGTCTGGAACATCGGTGGGGCGCCTTGCAGGGCTTCTTCAGCAAGGGGAACATTGGCACCGGTAACTGTACCTGTAGCTTAGGCGAGACAAAAAACACTTTTCGAGGTTAATCACAAGTAGAGATTTTAAGGCTTTGTAGGGATCCAAGTCTGGGATGGAGAGAAGAATATAAAGAAGCTCCAACATGGGTGGAGCAGGGAAATAAGTATGAGAATTGATGATTTTAAAATTGATAAATCTAGTGGATCAGCAGTGAGTTGATGAATGTAATAGAGGTTTGTAGTGGTCAGAAACTGAGAAGGTAGTAGTTGAGACATAACATAGACACAACATTAATCACAAACATAATGGTGGCCACCACGTGCACACACACGCACACATACATTTGATCGATCAATATCTTACAGCTGTATGTGTGACCCATTTAGGGTGATAAATGGTAACGAGTCAAGCGCTTCATAAATATAAAGCCGGCAAATGATGGTGAGAAAGTGTCTTTTCCTGTGAATAGAGCATTGGGAAAAATTAGTTTTGCAAATTATTAAATTTTAGCGAAGCACTGTTTTAGGAGTCTCGAGTATTGAGCACTGTAGCGCAGGTTTACTGGATTCGAATATCTCATCCTGTGAACAGGGAATCATTAGAAAAACAATTTTTATTGATTTAGCAAACATTTTTTGTAATGAGCACTGTGATCAGAGTCCACCCATTTTCCCCACCCTTTTTTTTTTTTTTTTTTTTTTTTTTTTTGCAAGAAAGAAAATATTTAGGCTGTAAGGCAAGATATTGGACATGAACCATGATCACAGACTGCAAAACAAGATCATTAGCAATACGTAACTGAAC